>MU864354.1:648532-669177 GCA_033296905.1 Podospora australis
GTGCTTGAAGTCTCCGTGCCGGTAGTTGTGGTGCTCGTAGTCTCTGTACCAGTAGTTGTTGTGCTTGTCGTTGTGCTTGTAGTCTCCGTGCCAGTAATCGTGGTGCTCGTAGTCTCTGTACCAGTAGTTGTTGTGCTTGTCGTTGTGCTAGAAGTCTCCGTCCCTGTGGTCGTTGTGCTTGTAGTCTCCGTGCCAGTAGTCGTGGTGCTTGTCGTTGTGCTGGTCGTTGATGTCCCCGTGGTTGTAGTGCTTGAAGTCTCCGTGCCGGTAGTTGTGGTGCTCGTAGTCTCTGTACCAGTAGTTGTTGTGCTTGTCGTTGTGCTAGAAGTCTCCGTCCCTGTGGTAGTTGTGCTTGTAGTCTCCGTGCCAGTAGTCGTGGTGCTTGTGGTTGTGCTGGTCGTTGACGTCCCTGTGGTTGTAGTGCTTGTCGTGGATGTGCCTGTGGTTGTGGTGCTTGAAGTCTCTGTCCCTGTGGTGGTTATGCTTGAAGTCTCTGTCCCAGTAGTTGTAGTGCTTGTCGTTGTGCTTGTAGTCTCCGTGCCAGTAGTTGTGGTGCTTGTAGTCGTGCTGGTCGTTGACGTGCCTGTGGTTGTTGTACTTGTAGTCTCCGTGCCTGTGGTCGTGGTGCTGGTCGTTGATGTGCCAGTTGTGGTTGTGCTCGAAGTCTCCGTTCCGGTTGTCGTGGTGCTTGTCGCGGATGTGCCTGTGGTAGTAGTACTCGAAGTTTCTGTGCCAGTGGTGGTCGTACTGCTCGTGGAAGTCCCAGTAGTGGTCGTACTGCTTGTGGAAGTGCCAGTGGTTGTGGTGCTTGTCGTTGATGTGCCCGTAGTTGTGGTGCTTGTTGTTGTGCTCAAAGTCTCCGTGCCAGTGGTTGTGGTGCTTGTTGTGGAAGTTCCGGTGGTGGTGGTACTTGAGGTTTCAGTGCCAGTTATTGTGGTGCTGCTGGTAGATGTGGTTGTTGTGAGACTTGTGGATGTAGTGGAGATTGTGGTGCTGGTCGTCTCAGTCCCGGTTGTGGTTGTGCTTGTTGTGGCGCTCGTCGTTGATGTGCCTGTTGTTGTGGTACTCGAAGTCTCCGTCCCAGTAGTTGTAGTGCTTGAAGTCTCTGTGCCAGTAGTTGTAGTACTTGTAGTCTCAGTCCCTGTTGTAGTGGTACTGCTTGTGGACGTCGTGGTTGTTAGGCTTGTTGAAGTTGTCGAGGTTGTTGTGCTAGTCGTCTCAGTGCCTGTGGTGGTGGTGCTTGATGTTCCAGTAGTTGTGGTGTTGGTCGTCTCAGTGCCTGTTGTGGTGGTACTTGAAGTTGACGTTCCAGTAGTTGTCGTACTCGTTATGGAGGTTTCGGTACTGGTAGTGCTGGAAGTTGACGTCCCGGTCGTAGTCGTCGAAGTTGTCGAAGTATCAGTAGTCGTCGTGCTCGTGGTTGAAGTCCCGGTGGTGGTCGTACTGCTTGTCGAGGTTGTGGTAGTGAGACTTGTAGAAGTCGTTGACGTTGTTGTATCAGTTGTTGAAATGGTGGTGGTTGTAGTGCTAGTGATGGAGACATCGGTTGAGGTCGATGTTGTTAGGCTGGTTGAGGTGCTAGTTGTGGTGGTAGCAGTAGTTGTACTTGTTGTTGATGTTCCAGTTGTTATGGCACTGCTTGTGGAGATGTCGGTGGTTGTAGTGCTTGTTGTTGATGTCCCAGTTGTTGTCGTACTACTGGTGGATGTTTCTGTTGTTGTTGTACTCGAGGTTTCTGTCCCTGTAGTCGTTGTACTTGATGTCGAAATACTTGTAGAGGTTGATGTGGTGCTGGTTGTTGTGAGACTGGTGGAAGTGCTAGTCGTGGTCGTTAACGTTGTCGTACTCGAGGTCTCCGTCCCTGTGGTAGTAGCGCTCGTTGTTGAAGTTTCTGTTGCGGTGGTACTACTGGTTGACGTCCCCGTTGTTGTTGTGCTGGTTGTAGTGCTGGTGGTGGATGTTTCTGTGGTTGTAGTACTGCTAGTTGAGGTATCTGTTGTTGTTGTGCTCGTTGTGGTACTGGTTGTAGATGTGCCAGTTGTGGTTGTGCTAGTTGTAGTTTCTATCGTCGATGTTGTACTTGTCGTGGTGGCTATGGTGGATGTCGTACTGGTCGTCGTTTCGATGGTAGAAGTCGTACTTGTCGAAGTGGATATTGTGGAGGTTGTACTGGTCGTGGTTTCAACGGTCGATGTCGTACTTGTCGAAGTTGATATTGTCGATGTTGTGCTTGTTGTTGTGCTGGTCGTTTCTGTCCCTGTTGTGGTGGTGCTTGTCGTGGACGTGCCAGTCGTGGTCGTACTGCTAGTGGATGTCCCTGTTGTAGTGGTACTGGTTGTGATTTCAATCGTAGATGTTGTGCTTGTTGTAGTTGCGATTGTGGAAGTTGTACTGGTCCAAGTTTCTATCGTAGATGTCGTACTTGTTGCTGTGCTAGCTGTTTCAGTCCCTGTTGTGGTGGTGCTTGTTGTTTCCGTCCCTGTTGTTGTTGTGCTGGTTGTTTCTGTCCCAGTCGTAGTCGTACTGCTCGTAGATGTGCCAGTTGTGGTTGTACTGGTTGTGGCTTCGATTATGGACGTTGTGCTTGTTGTCGTTTCTATCGTGGATGTGGTGCTTGTAGTTGTGGCCTCTGTTGACGTGGTACTCGTTGTAGTAGCAATTGTGGAAGTGGTACTCGTTGTAGTAGCTATCGTGGATGTTGCGCTCGTCGTGGTGCTTGTAGTTGTAGCCTCTGTTGACGTGGTGCTCGTTGTGGTGGCTATCGTAGACGTCGTGCTTGTTGTAGTAGCAATTGTGGAAGTGGTGCTTGTTGAAGTTTCTATCGTGGAAGTGGTTCTCGTGGTCGTGGCTATCGTGGAAGTTGTGCTCGTCGTAGTGTCGATTGTTGATGTTGTGCTTGTTGTAGTGGCTATCGTAGATGTTGTGCTTGTCGTCGTGGCTATTGTAGAAGTTGTACTCGTGGTGGTTGCGATTGTGGAGGTTGTGCTTGTACTGGTCGTGGTAGCTATTGTCGATGTGGTACTTGTTGTCGTGTCTATTGTTGATGTCGTGCTTGTCGTGGTGGCTATAGTGGAAGTTGTACTCGTGGTAGTCGCGATTGTGGAGGTTGTGCTCGTGGTTGTGGCTATCGTGGAAGTTGTGCTTGTTGTCGTGGCCGATGTCGATGTCGTACTTGTTGTAGTAGCTATCGTGGATGTTGTGCTCGTTGTAGTGGCTATCGTGGAAGTCGTACTCGTGCTGGTCGTCGTGGCTGATGTGGAAGTTGTACTTGTCGTAGTTGCAATGGTAGATGTGGTGCTTGTCGTCGTAGCCGATGTTGATGTCGTGCTCGTGGTTGTGGTCGTAGTCGAGGTCGACGTTGTCGTTGCAGTGGTCGTTGTGCTGGTGGTTGAAGTGGCCGTAGTCGTGGTCGTGGTGCTGGTCGTGCTCGTTGTTGAACTAGCCCCAGTCGTTGTAGTCGACGCTTCCGTTGATGTCGTGGTCGCCGTGAGCGTGGTGCTCGTGGTCGACGTGCTGACCTCAGTCGAAAGGGCAGTAACCGTGCTGGTTTGTGTCTGGACAAGGGTCGAAGTGGCTAGCTCTAAGCCGTCAGCAACTCGGCTTCGCTGGAGGGAAATGGACACAATTTCCCTTTTGGGGCTCCAAGAGGAAACTCACATTTTCCAAGACAAGCATACGTTGGGTATGGCGTAGCAACCTGTGTCGCAACGTAGGATGGGAAGACACCTCCCGCGTTCACCGCGTAGGCAACAGGACTGTTGCCGGCACCGCAAGCATAGTTGTTTGCATCTTTACACGCAATATTGCAGTATCGCATTTGGTCTTGGTAATAGCCATCGATCACGTTGGGAGCACAATAGCAGTCCCTGGGGATCCTGTCAGTCTGGGTTGAAAGTGTGAGCTCAGAGGGAGAAGAAGACTGACCGGCCATTGACCATACCAAACGCATCATAGTTCCTGGCGTTGCACTGGGCCGCACAGTTGTCAAGTGTTCCGGGAGTAAGATTGAGTATTGTGAACCCAAGAGCGTCGTTGAATATGCCGGGAAGACCATTGGCCGTCGTGGGAGGATTCCTGGCGTAGCAGCCATGAAGGAAGTAACTTCTCCCATTTGGTACAGAGACGACAGGTGGCCGGATCAGGGCAGCTTTCGTATTGATCAACTGCGAAGTAACGATAGGCGGCTGTACAAGTGTCTTCGGGGTTCCTACAAGTCCAGGGGCAGGGTCAGCGCACTCATAAACAGTATCACTTGCCGATGCTTTGTAGCCTGGGATGCGCGGAGCGTAGCATCCCTGGAGTTCGGTGTTGATGTAAATAGGCGCAACAGAGCCTCGTCCGCAACACCTCGCGCCCGCAGCGTTGATATCACAGTTGCCATTTGTGCTGTAGTTCTCACCACATATCAGTTCTCTCGAGTTCGAATTGTCAAAAAGGCGATTTCCAAACACTCACCCTCCCGTAGCTGTACATGTGGTATTGCAATCGCCAGGCGTTTCCAGCAGTTCTGGACGAACACGGTACGTCGGATTTCCAAACGTAGTTCCGCACCAGCAGCGTACTTGGCCGCTGTCTCGACCGAGTCAGTAAAGAAAACGTGAGGCTACAGATGCTTAAGGAGGGCTGTCACGTACCTGGAAGTGCTGCCCTGTGCTAAGGGATAGCCCAGGCCAGCGCACAAGTTAAAGCATGCATCGATATCAGCTACGGTGGTTGACGCTCGACTGTCGCTGGTCGGAAACCCCTGGTTATAAAAGCAACCGAGATATTTGTAGTATTGTGCGATGTTAGAGTTGGAAAGCGTGGTCGGGACCTGTGAGTTTGCAGCAAATGTAGGGTCCAAGTAGATCTGTGCATCATCACCGCCTCCGCAGGTTTGGCCGTTGTCACCTCCGCAAGCCTGGTTACAGACAGCATCAGCAGTGGCAACATATCCCGTTGGCAGCTGAATACCGCATCTGCAGTTTTGGTCGCGCATCGAGGCAAACTTGTAGCCAAACCCACGGCAGACGCGAGCGCAGTCGAGCCCCGTCACCGTGTTGTTGTAGTTGGACCCAGGACTCCATCCGGGAAAACTCCTGTTTGGGTCGAAAGGTAGATATCCCTGCGGGTCGAACTGGAAGTATGTGCCCGCGGTGGTTAGGAAGTTCTTGAAGCATCCTAAATTCATGAAGTTGTCGCTGCCACACTGGGCGAGTTCGCGCTGTACCGTGCCATAGTAGGCCTGGGCATCGACGATGCTTATGAGGTTCAGGAGGGCCAGGAGGAAGGCCCAGAGGGCCTGTCCTGACCGAACTCGCATTTCGACGTCTGGCGCCCTTTTGGAAGAAGGCGAAATGGTTAGAGGTGAGTCTGCGATCGAAGAAGGAAATGAGGGCGGCCACAGAGGACAGGCTGGATAGGAGGAGACAAGGCCGAATGGCTAGACAAAACAAATGAATGACTACAGGATGAATCCCAGAATTTCGGACTGAAGGTGATGATTCTCAATGGCGCCCCGGCGTGCGACGCCCACGGGCTTGGGGTTGTATTTGTGAACAGCCGCATCGTGACGCCACGCTTCGCGACGCGATCGACTTCCCATAACTCTATACGCGTTTAAGACATCTCGATTTGAGAATGGAATGTCCGTGATGGCGAAGGAAAGTGGTATGATCAAGAGTCGAGTCCCTGTAGACAATGAGCATTCCCAATTTGTCTCAGTCCCAAACCCCTGGAAGCTCTCCTAACCGGGCCGGCAGTGAAGTTGAGTGGTTCTGCTAAGGGATGGAGATAAAGGACAAGGGATGCTGGATGTGCCCAGAGGGCAAAAACTTGAGGTTCAGGGCACCATGGATGGAATGGTTAGGGATGGAAAGGGCTGGTGAGAGAAGAAGAGAAGAGTAAAGAAGAAGCGCCGAGTTGCTGCGAATGGCCATCATAACCAATTTATTGTTTGCTAGCACCTGGATGGATACCTGACAATAGGAACGTGGTAAATCAGTCGGGAGCCAAATGTCTCTTTCGACCCCCTTTAGAAGCCCACTTACAAATGATTTCCAAAAAAAACCAAAAAAAAAAAAAAAAAAAAAAAAAAAAAAAAAAGGTCCCTGTGCCCCGTCCGCTCACCGTGTCCCAGATCCTTATTGATACCAGACACCCCAACCAGTAATCCAGAATTTCGAAGCAAAGGTGAATATTGATAGAACAGAAAAATGGATATTTCTTCTCGGGTACGCCGTGGGGGGAACCGGCATTCGCTGTTAAAGGGGGGGATCCAACGTTTCCTAGCCGTCGAATTCAACTCCCACAACCTTATTGGCGCTGTTAGTCCCAACAACAGTGTCGGCACTCGAGCCGGCTCCATTCCCGCTGGTGCTGGTACGCCCGGCTGCCAAGTTGGTGTCACTGGCCTCCGCATCCGCGCCGGTAAGAAGGTCACGATCCGAGCTTCGCACACTCCGGCGTTCTGCATCACCGCGGTATGCACCGCCTTTTCCAGGAAGCGGTCGACCGAGCCCGGTTTCGTCCTCGTCGTCGTCGTCGTCATCCTCGTTTCTCTGGCCGGGAAGTGCATTTTTCTCCAGCTCTTTCTGCGCTTCCTCCATCCGGCGACGAACCTCGGCGGCGACACGCATGCCATCTGTGACAATATTATCAAGCACACCGCGAAGGCCACGTCCACCCGCCGGCGCGCCAGGTGCTCCGCCGAGCGCCGCATTAACCGCTCGGCCAGCCCCAATGCCTAGGCTAGAGAATGTAGTCAATGATGAGGCGCTTGTTGGCGTTGCCGAGGAGGAGAGGCCTTCGAGAATATGAAAGGACGCCGGGAAGGATGATTCAAAGAATTGTTCCAGGAGCTCGTCTGCCAAGACCACCATCCGGAACGTCGGCAGAGTGATGTGCAGGGGATTGGAGGGGTCTAGGGCGGCGTTGGCCTTTTCTGACTGAGCCTTGGAGACACGCCGACGGTTCATCGTATCGTCGTCGGTCTTTAAGCCTGTAGATGACGAGTTCAACTGGAGTAGAGGTGGCTGGCTGGAAAGGGTCTCGGATCGAATCGCCCCGGTCTTGGGGCTCACGGTGGGTGAATCCATCGCCAACAAGTCGTCGTCGTCGTCGTCGTCGTCGTCGTCGTCGTCGTCATCGTCCCCAATCGCAAATGCATCAGGATTTACGAGCTCCTCATCGCCTAGATCTTCCAACTTCTGTGCGTCCAGGCGCTCCTGAACGTCCTGTATCGCATTTTGATTTCTGGGATGATCTGGATCTGCGTACTCAAAGCACCTCCTGATGAAGGCACTCACGCTACCGAGAAACCTTTCATTGACAGATTGACCTGGGGCATCGCTGCCGCCATGCAAGCTGTCTCCGCTCAGAGCCACCGTCGAGCTTGATGGGCTCAGCGACCCTTCCAGTCCACGACGGGACAGGAACAGCAGCGCCTCGGACATGCGCAATATGCCTTCCCGATCAACCTTGCCGTCCCCATCATCATCATGCAACTCGAAGAAATAATTAATTGTCCCCATGATGTCACGCTTTCCTTTGATGCGTGCCATGCCAGAGACGACGTTTTGAAGCGTGAGGGCGGATGCCGATCCGATGTCCCATTTCTTGAACAGCCTTTGGAGGAACTCATGATCTGCTGGTTCGGGTCCTGCACCCCAAGGAGACAAGACTGCATCGGACCGTCGGAAGCTATTGTAGAAACTCCCTCTGTCTCCAGATAGTTCACGGCGAGGGGTTGTGGGCGAATCCGATATAGCCCATTTCGACATACCCGCAAGAAATTCGCGGAAAGCATCGTAATCCATCAGACTGGTACTTGGGCCAAGGCCGACCCGGCCCTTCTCGACCCCGTGATCATCGGTAGCATGTCCTTCGTTGGCTCGTGTTCTCGTGCTTTTGGTTCTCCTCGCCAGCTCTTGCTTCAAAATGTGATCCCGCTGTTGCCTCTCATACAACACACCGTAAAATCTGTCATACAGTGCGCCCAACTCATCAGTACTGAGCAGCTTACTATCCGGCCCCAGGTTTCTGATGGCGGTACGCTTCGCAAAGCTCTCGATATTGTTCAAAACCGCATCCTTGTTCTTGAGCCGGGATTCGGTAATGCTGTTGTGGGTGATGCCCGAAAACTCCTTGAAGGCGACGACCATCAGTTCTTGAAACCGCGTAACGGCTCTCAACTTTGGGTTCTCTGATTTGGGGTGGGCCGACTCGTCCAGACGAGAAAAGTACGACTTGAGGACCGAGATAAATGCACCGTCGTCGGCCGCATCCAACAGCTCTTCCCCATTGATTCTAAGGATTGCCAACCCAACTTGAAATAAAACCTTGGGTCCTTCGACAAAGAAAACATCAAGTACGCGGAAAGCAAACACCAAGGGCATCGAGTTGATGTAGAGCGACAGAAACCACGGAAGAGACACAACGGACAACTGGACGTCGCTCTTGACAAGATGCTCCCACAGGATGGGCATGGTCTTCTCCACCAAAGACTCAAACACCTTCTGATCCAGTAGGGTGCCGTACATGGTCGTTGAGTAGTACCCCGGTACCAGTCGGTCGCAGAGGGCAGAGAGGAGGAAAAAGGCTTGGGCCTCCGACATGTATATGAGCAAAGCAGCCACGACAATGTTCATTGCCTGGCAGTAGCCGACATCGGCATTGACCCAGCTGTAGGCGGTCAGGACTCGGCGGAGGCGACCTATTCCCTCCTCGCTCTGGAAGCCGGGATATTCAGGAAGACTACGGTTCAGGTCCTTTTCGATCTCGTCAATGGCCAGCGACTCCTGGCCGGAGTACTTTGCGAGGGTGTCAGCGTAGAGTCTGGGGTTCTCCAGCCTGAGGTAAATTGACCCAGACGTCAGCTCCCACATCTCACCCCTTAACCTGTTTGGCAAGCCGACTCTTATCAGTTTGTGAAAGGTGGGCTGGCGGATTAGTGTAACGTTGCGGCCATTGTCCCTCAAATATTCGGCCCAGAGGCGCATCTTGGCTCTGTCGCGGAGCTTCTTCGGGTCGCCAGGGTATTTGAACATCATGCCGAGCCCGGCATCCGGGGGATTGACGTTCTTCTTATCTTCGGTTCGGAGCAGGTATTCGGAATAGCATTCGCCCACCACAGCCTTGAGCTTCCCAACGTTTCCGACATTTGACCGCAAGCCCTTCTTTAAACCGTCGCAGAATCGTTCGCAGGCGGGCCTGCTGCCAGCCAGTTGAAGGGTGATGCGCTGCTCCTTCAGATCTTTCCTGTCCTTATCCTTGGCCGCATCTTGACTTATTCCGTTCCAGGTCGTAATGGCGAGAGCGAACTACAGCCACGCACAAATGAGAGATGAACCGTCAGCAAAATATCGTGCTGTCAAGCCAACTGTAGCGATGCCTGCCAAACTTACCTGAAAGTTCTGACTGTGTAACCGCTCGACTCTCCTGACAGAAGAGAGGGGGAAACTGAAGCCATTTCCACTAGGCCCCCCGCCGTGTGTTTGGCCCGTGAAGATGGAGGAAGTTGGAGTAGTTGCTGACTGTAGGAAGCTGGATGGCGTGGTGGAAAAGCAAAGATATGATTCTGAGAGGTGCAGTTTCCCGGCGTACTGGTAGCCTCGTTCTCGGTCTCTGTCGCCCTGCGTTGCGTTCGCAGGTGGGATGGTGAGTTCGGCGGTGATCTCGTAGAGCGGGTGCTGCGTCGAGGGGAGCCGGAACTGAGCTTGGAACAAAAATGCCTTGGACGGGTTCCTGTCAGAGTCGGAGATATTCAAGCCCTGGTTTGGATCTAGCAGCTGCTGGGCTTTTTGCACGAAGTTCGAGAGGTTCAGCATGGCGAGGGTGTTGGGGCCCTGCAGCGGGCGGAATTATGAATCGAGGATCGCAGGGCGGGCTGAGATGAGGCTTCAAGTAAAGTAACGCAAGATGGCTAAATGGCTAGCCAAGTGTTGGGGAATGCCCGGTTCGGGTTTGCAGTGGCAGTTCGATCGAATGTGCATTCGTTGCAGTTTGATTTTGTATAGAACCTGGTACTGACTGTGGTTTTCCCGAGGTCGACGTCGGGAAAGCTCTGGATCTGCTGCTGCGGCTGACAGGCTGGGTTGCGTCGGGATCCATGAATGGAAGGTCGCTCTGCAGACAGTGCTGCTGCTAATTGCTGTTGCTGTTGTTGCTGCTGGCTAACGCTGGCGGCGCGGGACAGTACATCTGAAGCACAAATGTGGGGTCGGATACCTACCTGTGGCATGGGAAGGGAGGCGGGCAGCCCAGCTTCTCACCTTTAACCCTCGCATTGGGTGCGTCGTAACCCTGGTCCTTGCAAGGAATCCCCCCCAAGCCGCCGTTTGTGGAATGCAAACGCACACGCATTGCAAAGGAAACTCCACACCTAAATTCCCGCGCTGGTCGTCATGGTGTGTGGGTGTTTTTGAATGACAGCCTGCCTTGACTGACAGCTAGACACCAGCCTTGACAGCGCAGCTAGTACAAAAAAACACCACTTGGCAGGAATTGTTCTGTGGCAACTCTGAGCCAGAAAATCATCATAATCATCAACGTGACTGATTGCGCTGCCTTCTTCCTATCTTACTCTGAAGATCGCCAACCAAACCTCGAACTCGAGCCCTGCCTCAAGGCCATGTTTCCACTCCTTTGGACATTGGCGCCGCGGGCACTCATAAACTCCACAAGGAGGAGACCACTTCTTGGGGAGTCCCAGGGGCCTGTTTCCAACATCAGACTTCGGGCCCGCCCTGTTTCGGTCTAACGGTTTTGACAATTGTATTCGCTGCGTCGAGCGGTATCTACTCCAGGGAGCGCTGCATCCGGGGCTTGGGTGAGGTGGTGTCTTGTTGGTAGAATCAACTGGTCTGGCAGAGAGTCTCTCTGATCTGATCAAATTCAACGTTTTCTTTTTTCTCTTCAGAGTTTTGTTTTCAGTCGGACTGTCTTGGAACGTTGCTGGATTCAATCACGACACAAACTGCAAGGTACCTAGGTAACATTGAGAGCACCTACGAATATCGGTATTTATATAGGTTCTGGGGGTTTACCTAGGTCCATCCAGTACCCATCTTTGACCATCCGAGCCGTCCCCCCGAAGAGAACCACATCGTCATCGTCTCCCGGATCCTGATTCGCCAATCCAACCACCTCAACCCGCAGGCCGAAACGTCATCGTCGAGTACCTTCTCTCTGCCAATCTTCCCGTCTTCATGTTCGTCCTCCAATCTTCACCCGAACTCCCAAGATAATTACAGCTCAGCAACCGGAGCCCGCCGCCCAACCACCCCTCTCTCCCCTATTCCGTCCCTTTCTTACCTGCTCCCTACCCCACGCCCACGCCCACGCATCCATACACTTGCCGTCCGAATACGCAATACTTGCAGTGTGTCTCTCCACTGTCGCTCTACTGTCTCTCTACCCCGCGAACCCCGCGATCCAAACCGCCAAAGTCACGGCCCCCAACTGCCAAAGGCACGCACGCACACACACGCACCCGCACCCACGCCCGGTCCCGTCAGTGCCCCGTTCTAGCCGTCCGTCCCCCCCTCATCGCATCGCTAGTCCCGTTGTCAGCCCGGTCTCGATCTCTGCGACCTGGAGGCTGGGCTCCTTGATTCTCCTGATCTCATAGCGCTCCGCCAAAGCTGATACCGTACTTCACCTCCTCCAAGATCTTTTCATGCGACAACTGCTTTCCCGTGGCTGTAGCTGTCGTCGTCGTCGTCGTCGTCGTCCCGCATTCGTTGTTGTCAACAACTAGAAACAATAGGGGAAAGGATATCCAATTCCCCCCTGAAGCGCATTCCAGAAAGCGGCGAAAGTGTCCAAAGGGAAGACCTCCGACGGCCAGCTCTTAAATCGAAGTCGCACGCCCGCCACTTTCCTGCATTCTGGTTCTACAGCATATCTGCAGCGAAGCGTGTGTGTCTTTATTTCCTTTTCTTTTCTTTTTTTTTTCGTCCTTGAACAATGGCGGCAACAGTGGCGCACTCGAATCCTCTTCCCGCCGGCGGCAGCGGCGCCGGCGGTGGTGGTGGTCTTCATCCAATGCAGGCAAAGGGGTTAGCAGCGCAGGCGGCGGCGGCGGCAAATGCTGCGCGACAACAAGAGAAGCACGTGGACGATGAACCTTTTGACCTCGAATCGAGGAAACTCTCATTGTCCGACTTTCAAAGGGTACGAACATTAGGCACAGGTAAGGCTGAACCCCTATCTATCTATCTATCCAGCCCTGCTATCTACGAAAAGGGGGCATCCGCAAACTAACACTTCAATCACCAATCCAAAAGGCACTTTTGCGCGCGTATGTCTCGTGCGACCATCTCACGGCACGGAAGAACAGCGCAGCCAGGTCTACGCCCTCAAGATCCTCCGCAAGACCGAGGTCATAAAACTCAAGCAGATCGACCATGTGCGGCACGAGCGACAGATCCTCGCCGACGTCGCCGGGCACCCGTTTATTACAAAATTCATGGGCTCCTTCTCCGATCACGACTTTTTGTATATCCTCCTAGACTATATCCCGGGCGGCGAGCTGTTCACCTATCTGCGCAAGTACCGGCACTTTGATGAAGACATGGCGCGGTTCTACGCTGCCGAGATTGTGTTGGTCCTGGAATACCTTCACGAGCACCAAGGGGGCATCGCCTACCGGGACATGAAGCCCGAGAACCTGTTGCTTGATGCCGAGGGACACATCAAGCTTGTCGACTTTGGCTTCGCCAAGCGGTTAGGGAATAACGAGAACGCGCATCCTGAGGAGACGTACACGCTGTGCGGCACGCCAGAGTACCTCGCGCCAGAAGTCATCCATAACAAAGGTCACACTACCGCGGTAGATTGGTGGGCGCTGGGTATTTTAATATATGAGTTCTTGACGGGGTACCCGCCGTTCTGGCATTCGAATCCCATCGAGATTTACAAGCAGTATGTTTTCTTTCCCCCCTTTCCTTCCCGCTTGGTCGATACACCAAACTAACTCTCCGAAAAAGAATCGTAGAATACCCAGTAACCTTCCCCGAAAACCCCCCAATCAGCGAAGAAGCCAAAGATATCATCCGGCAGTTCTGCACCGTCGACCGCTCCCGGAGGCTAGGCAACATCAGCGGCGGTGCCGCCCGCGTGAAAGCCCACCCCTTCTTCGCGGGGGTAGACTGGGACGCCATCTTGAATCGCACGCACAGCGGGCCTATCATCCCGCCGATTCGCTACTACGGCGACGCGCAGTGTTTCGATATCTACCCTGAAGAGGACGTCTCGCGGGAAGAGTATACCGACGAGATGGCGCAGCGGTATGATGATTACTTCAAGGACTTTTGATCATGCCATTTTTTTTCTCACTTTTTTTTTTGGGGGGGGGGGGGGGGATATCATGAGCGCCATTGCTGTCATTCGAGGCATCCACATGGCGTGCCCATCTATTGATGGGGTGTTCTTGTTAAGGGGGGGGGCTGAGCTTTTTTCCCTTGCCACTGGCGGTTTTTCTGTTCATGCGCGAGAATACCACGATGACGTCTCTTTTTTTTTTTTTTTCGTTTCTCGTTTCAACAGCCAAACACGTTCTTGGGTGCTTTTCCTGCACCTATTTCTCTTCTTTCCCCTCATTATATATATTTAACGTCTTTTCTCCTTCAACCGAGGGTTGCAAGCGGCGCCCTGCTGGTTAGGTTCATGGGTTAAGATACAACTCTTCGCTCCTGTGTATGAGGGTTGGGTGCTGGTTGGGTGGGTAGGTGGCTTGAGTATACCAAGGTATGGAAAATGGGAAGGCGGGAGAGAATGGGGTGTTTTCTGAGGGGTTTGGTTACCTACAGGATATATATACATACAGACGGTGGAGCGGACTCCTTGTCCCTAACGGCCTTGTGAGGGAGGGACTGTCAAGTTATCATTGAGATGCATATCTACGTCACGAAAGAGAGGCACAGCGGATTAGATGACCGCATGAGTTATGATTCATAAATCTACACAGACCGGTCTTTGAACACACATCCTTTTGACCTTGGTTGTCAGATTGTGAAATGTGTAAATTCAATAAGATGTTGTTCATATACTTGATCTATCCGATATTCTCACTTATATACTGCCATACTCAGTATTACTTTTACTTTATGAAACCACTTCGTCTTGAACCCGCCTGTAAGGGATACAAATCCATCCGCTGTAACCAGAATTGCCAAAGAAAAGAAAACAAGTTGAAAGAGAAAAGAGACGAATGCCAGTGGTATCTCAGCATATACAACTCCTCCCCAAGTCGGAAAAAAGAAAAAGATTGCTTTCTTAGAGGTTACCCTTCCCTCCCTCGCCCGATCATAAATTCTTTTGCGGCTTATACCACCACGAGCATATATATATATATATCTCACCAATGGTTTGTTTTGTTACCCTGGTATATCACCAAACCCTCATCAACCACCACCCTCCCACTACCACCATCACCAACGTCCCCAAAACCATCGCCCCCTCCCTCGTGCTCCACAAGAACGCCGACCAGCCCACGACCACCTCCTTCTTTCTCGCAGCCGCGCGCCTCTCCCAAGCGTCCACGTCCACCGGTAATGGCATCTTGACTCTTGGATCCACCACTAATCTGCTCTCTTCCTCTTCTGTCACCAAAGCCTTTGATGATGGGGAACGAGATTCCAAAGAAGCCGTCATCTCTTCCGCGCTCAAAACCGGTACCTTCACCCTGAGGTAAACCGGGCGGTGGTCCGAGGACTCTACTATCGGGAATGCATCGTAGGTTATGACATCCATCTTGTCCTTGTTGGTGGGAGGCTCGAGGAACAAGACACGATCACACCACCCGGGCCATCGGTGGGGCGCAAATTTCCAGGGAACTTCTGGGACGCCATTTACTGTTGCCCCAGACAGAACCGCTTGTTCGTTTACTGCCCCGGTAACTTTACCTCTTGGCAAGAGATCGAATTTGTACGTTGGCCCGAAATGTATGGGTGCTTCTTCGAATCCGCCAAAGGCGCGCCCGGAGAGACGTTCTTGCGTGAGCTGGTCCCTTGGGAGGAAGCTGGGGAAGTAGTGCTCCGAGGTAGGGTCGAAGGAGGGGAAATTCGCCAAGGGGGGAGGAGTGGAGGAAGAAATGCGGTAGTTGAGGTCGCCTGCCAAAAAGAGATGAGAAGAAGGTTTGAAGATGGAGGTTTGCTGGAGGCGGAGGGACTGTTCTTTTGATAGTGGCGGCATGCTCTCTTCTGATGGGAAGTCAGAGGTAGAAAGCAGGGGCTGGGTGGCTTCTTCCTCTGCCTCGCTGCTGTCGACTGACGTGGTAGGTGAGTCGGGGAAAACTTGTGAAGGGGGAGCAGAGTCGCCTGCGCCCGAACGATCAGGTAAAGGGGACGATTGCCTGCTGGGCGGGAAAACTCCTGGCAGTGCATCGCGGGGGTTGGAAAAGGTCAGTCCGGACACGATGGAGCGGTAGTTTGCGTTGCGTTTCTTGAGATTCCATTCCATGGCCGCGAGGTGGGCGGCGACGAAGGTGAGTTCTGTTGATTTTGCAGAAGAAAAATCCGTCCAGGAAATGCGGAGGCCGACGGCACCCTTGTTGCCCATGTCTGCTGCGCCGAACCCGCACTCGGCCTCTTCGACGGGACCAACGGCAGAGGGATCTCGCGCGTAGAGCAGGACCGAGGTCATGCCTACGTTTTGGGCCCGGACGAGGGTGTAGGGCGGTGATGATGGTGATGATGGTGATGATGGTGATGATGGTGATGATGATGATGATGATGATGATGATGATGGTGACACGCCATCACTGCTGCTACTGCTGCTGGTCGCCAGCAGCCTCGCCGAGGCAAGATTGAGGGCATCTCCGAACCGAGTATAATACGGGTTCAGAAAGTAAGACCCGATGAAGGAGTAGGAGAGGGGAGCCACCTCCTGAAGGGAGCTAAGAGCGCAAAGTGGTCAGCACGTGAGGTACGGACACGGACACAGACATGTACATATAATGTTTTCACACCCAGAATGACGACACTTGAATTTTGACTTTATTGGTTCCCGTTCCCCATCAACTCAAGACCCAAATTCATGAAAATATGCTTATTTCGACGACGACCGAGGTGTCTGCAAGAAAAGTAGATTACTTACAGCACAACAAGATCAGGCAACCCCGTGGCATTTTGCAACAGCGCAGCATGAAGATGCGAGGAGAAAACAGGCACATTGATCAAGTTCTTTGCACAATTGAAGGTGAGCATGAACAGATCAAGTGTCGACGACGGCGTCATCTTGGTGGTGGTGATGTTTGTCTCAATCGACTCTTTGGTGGAGGTTGTCGTCACCGGGGGCTTGGGTCCGAGGAAGCCCATCTTGTTTGTATCTTGGTTGGCTTTTCAACAACGTGTAATCGCCCTATATGAGGTGATGCCGAGCGGTACCTGAAGCAACGCAGATTGGTAGGTACCGTAGGTACGGAAATAACGGTATTGTGTGTAAAGTAACTGTTAAGTCGGACCAGCTGGATGGTAAGTGGTGGACGTGCCACAGCTCAGGGATGTGCAACCCTGGCCATAAAAGAGTGAGTGGGCTGAATGAATATTCGCGGGGTAGGCAATGACGTGTAGTAATGAAAAAAGATATCCCGCGACGAGGGAGACAGAAATAATAGCCAACTGGAATTACAAAGAAACTCTATCAGATATTGAGCCCAGATATCAAGGCCTCCAGATCGCCTTCTCTTCAACCTGTCTTATACGAACTCTTGTCCCACTCACTTGCTGCCTGAGTCAACTATTTTATCCGTTTTCGTCCAAGATATCCTGGGTACAGTCCCAACCAAAACGTGTGACCCGCGTACAGCCTCCATCCTGACAGACCGACTTTTTGTAATGGGTCAGCACTATCCCGGTTTGCTCGTGCAGCATAGGAGGCTGAGCACCCCAGACTATCCAAGTGGCTGCTTTCAACTCCTGAAAGACGAGAAAATCCCCACGCTATCGGGCTCCCAAGACCGCAGAGTCACACTTGCAAAAGTAAGGTACCTAGTTGGCAGGATATCAGAAAAACAAAACGAAACCTGTATTATGAAAACTACACGAATTGTCATGCATTGCCTGCCGCTCCTAGATCAGTCATGAGTGCGAGTCGTCACCCGGAACCCGGCGCAGCTTTGCAATTGCACCAAATCCCCAACCGGCATCCCCGACCATTATTACCAGAACCTCCGAGGAAGTAGCCGATGAATCCCAACGCCGTTAGCCGCCGGACATCGCCTTCCGAGTGTTCATGTTTCCCCTTGAACGGAAAACCGAGTTTTCTTGCCGAGTGTTCGAGGTTTCCACGGCATTTCCAGAGATGAGACGTTACATCTGAAGAAAAAAAAGATACCTTCTCCTCCAAGCTGTTAACCGCCTTAACCTCTGCGCAAAGCAATGCAAGGAGCCCGCCTTCTTCCCCTGTGACACTTGTGATTCGACTCCACTACAAATTAACGGTTTCGCGCCATGCACGCTATGGTTGATCGAGAGCCGCATCGCCAAATGCCTCCATCACGTTCGAATCGAAATGGAATTGCTTCATCCCCGGTATGCCTCCCCACAAGCGAATCCCGATGCGATGTGAAAATGACGAAAGAAAAGAAAACAAAACAAAAACGGGAAAATGAGAAACGAAGAATGCAGGACCAGAAAACAAACTTGGGTCGGAAAACTGCATGTTGAACTAATGCCCTGTCGATTTCCTGCGACACAACTCGAAAACCGCCTGCTCCCAGCAGCTGATCCGAAGTCGAGTTATATCCCATCAGTGACTGTTGAGCTTAACGCTGCGGCATGGTAATCGGCTGCATTCGAGAGCAAGCTCTTCCCAAAAGTCGACACCCCAAGCAGGTCAGAGTGCCGGACATGCCGTTCGTCGGACTCTCAATCTAGATAGCACATCGCCGATGACTTGGCTTAGAAAGCCAAGTCACCATGCGTATGCCAAAAGATAAAGAAGTCGTCCGAGCCAGGATAAGGTCATAAAAACCGATGAGATGTCGAAAAACGAGAGAACGCTGTCCGTGTAAAACTGGGTGCTGAGGCGTGTATCTGCTACCGATGCTGATCCGGTCCCGGCAGAGCACCCAATGTGCCCTGCCGTAAAACGCAGATGGTGATGGTGGGGGAGCCCGAAACAAGCTGCATCCACACAATCGATGAGAGTTTCGCTAATCATACAACCCGAGGCGGGAAGCTCCAATCCAGATCCAGGGGAAAATCATTCAGTCGATGGGACGATACTGGTTGGAAGGATATCCCATGTTGGCGCCTTGACCTTTGGCCGCAGAGCGCGTTCTGTTTACCGCAAACTGATTGTCAGCACTCGTGTCAGCATTGTACCTCCGGCCAGCGTTGATGAGCACACCAAACTCGAAGGAAATATGATTCCTTACTAGGAATGCTGTTGGGCTAGGCTTGGCGGGCACTCACATCCTGTCGCTTGTGCCGACGTTACGCTGGGTCTGCTCAGGGGTCTCGAGGGGCTTCCGGGTTCCACGGGCAAGCGGCTGGCCGCTCTCCTTGCGGGCAGCCTGGGCGGGGTCCTTGGGATCAACGGCCTGCTGACCAGCCTGGTTTCCAGCAGCCTGCTGGATGGCCTGGGCATTCTTCTGATACTTGTAGACGGTCCAATCGAAGACATAGTCGTATTGGAAGCCCTCACGAACGAAGAGATCACGGAAGATCTTGCGCAGGTAGCTGTAGTCGGGCTTGTCGTCGAAGCGGAGCGAGCGAGTGTAGTTCAGATAAATGGCAAACTCGTTGGGGAAGCCACGGCACAAAACGTCGGTGGGAGTGGTCATCTTCTTCTCCATGATGCGGTCATACTTCTGCTTCTTAGTAGCAGCCTTCAGTCCCTGCCAGGGGAGAGAGCCGCGGCAGAAGTAAAGCATGACATAGCCGAGAGACTCCATGTCGTCACGGCGGGACTGTTCAACGCCGAGATGGGTGTTGATAGACGCATAGCGAGCGGTACCAGTCAAGTTCTTGTTCTCTCTGTAAGGAATGTGGAAGTGAGTCTTGGGGTCGCGGTACTTCTTGGCCAGACCGAAATCGATCACGTTGACCTGGTTACCACGCTTGCCAATGCCCATCAAGAAGTTGTCGGGCTTGATATCACGGTGAATGAACGACTTGGCGTGGATGTACTCGATGCGGGAGATGAGCTGATCGGCAAGAAGCAAGACCGTCTTCAGGGAGAACTTGCGGTTGCAGAAGTTGAAAAGATCCTCCAGGGAAGGGCCGAGAAGATCCAGGACCATGGCATTGTAGTCACACTCGGTACCGAACCAGCGAACGAAGGGAATGCCGACACCGCCAGCGAGGGACTTGTAGACGCGGGCCTCATACTCCAGCTGGGGGTGCTTGGCCTTCACGCTTTCGAGCTTGATGGCAATCTCCTCACCAGAGATGATGTTGGTACCCAAGTAAATATCGCCGAACGAGCCAGAACCGATCTTGCGACCGATCCGGTACTTGTTACCGACGCGGAGATCCTGTGTAAAACAAGTTAGCTAATCCCATTTTCAAGCCCAAGGAAGCCTAGCCATGCAATCCACCCGGTGCATCTCCAAGACAGTATATTTGCGGCGGTTTGAGAGCCAGCGGCTATCGCTCGACTGCCGACTCCAGAGGTGCAACCAGATCGAAGGGATTGTGGTGTTGGAAATGACAGGTCAACATACCATAGTCGTCATGATTGCGGCGGTGGTGAAGATGTCGCTTGATGGATGGACGAGATGTGGGATTAAATGGATTGAAAAATGTCGGTCGCCGGGGTCGCTGAGGTGGTGTACTTGAAGTCAGCTAACTGCTCAAAGTTTCAAGTTTTGAGGTTTTGAAGTGTGGCGGGGAATGAAATCAAGCAAGGCGGTGAGCGAATTCATTCAGTAACGCTTTTTGTGTGGTCGATGCAAGTAGGTAGTGGGTAAATGCGTGATGACGGTGAGTCTCGCCTCGGGGATGAAAAGAGGGCGAAAAGGCGGGCAGATACTCCTCTACTCTCGCCAAGAATCTTGGGCCCGAAACTGAGCCCTTTTTAGGGAGTGCGAACCAAGCCTTGAGAGGCAGACGTGCATCCGCGTAGATCCAGAAAATGGGATATTGACTCACCAGTTATTTGATGATATGACCTTTTGACGTGCTGGACGATTCGAGATGTGCTGCGAAATCGAATCGATGCGAGAGGGAGAGAGAATTCCTGCTGTCTGCTGCCGACCGTGGAGGGTTTGGTTCGGGAGGGAGGGTGGCAACGAAAACGAATTTCACGGCCGACCCTGAATGCAGAAATAGCCTGCCGAAAGAGATTAGACAATTAAAACTTGATGCGACAAACAGAAAGCAGTGCAACAACAGATAAAAGGCTCCGTCCTTACCCTCAAATAGCAGCTTTCGCTATTGTTGTAGAAAGGACTGGGGAAACGGTGGTGAGGTTTGTGAAAGGGAAATGGCGAGAGAGGGAGCGAGAAGAGAGGAAGTGTTGGCGTTGGGGACCAGGCCGCACTACCTACATAAACTGGGCCTGACTGCGAGGGTCCAAGCTGGGGGGGGGGGGGGGGGGGGGGGGGGCCCCCCCCCCCCCCCCCCCGGCGGGGCGGGGGGGGGGGGGGGGGGGCCCCCCAACCCCCCCCCCCCCCCACCCCCCCCAGGGCCCCCCCCCCCCCAAAACCCACACACCAA
>MU864354.1:669187-841218 GCA_033296905.1 Podospora australis
GGGCCCCCCCCCCCCCCCCCCCCCGGGCGGGGGGGGGGGGGGGGGGGGGGGGGGGGGGGGGGGGCGCCCCCCCCCCCCCCCCCCCCCCCCCCCCTTGGGGCAGGCTTTCCAGTCGCTGGCCTTGCCCGGACAAGAGAATGGCCCACCACAGTGCCGTTCCTGTGCCCAAGAGGCATAGTCCGCACAGTGCAAAACCGGTCTAAGATCGCGTCCACGATGGCAACACAGCAAAAAGAAAGTCTCAGAGGCAGCCCCCTGCGCAGGACTGGGGGTCAGGCAGAAACCAACCCAATCTGACAGGACGAAGAAAGCCACTGGATGTCATTCAGCCCCTCATCTGCCTGCATCTGGGCTGAGAAGTGATGCTGTAATACTGTCCAACAGACGATTTATAACATTGATGGCATGGCCAACTTCTTTCGAATCGTGACCACAGACACAAATCGCTTGTTCTCCGGACCGTCGTGTGCTTGACCATAAGGCTCGCGAAACAAATGAGGACGAGGACGGACAGCACCAGGCAGGCTTGGGCCGGGACACAACGCATCAACTTTTGTTTCGGTGCCTTTTTTCGGCATTGGATTGCTTTGGTTGCTGACTAGTCACTAGACCTTCGCACCAACCGCGTGGTCAAACTGCGGGCGCTTTCCGAATGCACGCCAGGACCTAAAGGGTTCAATCACTCCCTGCCTACCTACCTATACATATCATGAAGCATCTACCCTTCCCAAAGGGAATTTGCACGGAGCCATGAGCGCGGGCCGAACGGCGACTCGAGTCCCGACAGTTTGGAACAGGCAATAAGAGCAAGGTAATGCCGCGGGATGGGAGGAATGATCAAAGCAGCAAACAGCCATATCTCGATTTTACTGTCACTGCCCTGCGGCCCTCTCGGACTTTGAACTGCCTATCAGGACTCTCGAAAACAGGCACTATCTGATCCTCAGCGCTTACCCCTCGGCGGAGATTCCGCCGGCGCTGTACTCTATGCTACCTTCGCACCGCTCATGTACTTCTTTTTCTACATTAGGTTCTAGGCACGGTTACCATATGTATGTATGATGTATACCGACCTTTTGCTCCTGATTACCGATTGCTCTATAGAACAGGACCCGTAGCTCCACTCGTAGCTCGCGGACTATTTTAATTGGGGATACCTACCCGTGTTCGATAGGTCAGCCGAAGCCTCTCTCTGCCTTACGCTGAGGACTCGCACTGTACGTACACCTTGCGGGCAGACAGGACTTTGGACCAACAAGCGCTGATGAATATGCCGTTACTGCGTACACGAGAAAGCTATGCCATTGAACCCCCGCTTGAGGAGCTGAATGGCATAACATGGCAGCAGATTGGTCCCAGGCGAGGGAGATGTGATCAATGCGGGCGCGTGGCAGCATTGCGCACTGTCTTGTCTAACAGAACGGAAGGCAACACCGAAAATCAAATGGGGACGAAAAAATTGCCAGTTGGCGAACTCCGGCCGTACAGGTACAGACTCATATAATGATGAATGGTCTGGATTCTGGTTCTCGGCTCTTGGTGTCAAAATTCCAGTTTCCGATGTCAGTCGATCATGGGCCCTTCGCGCCCCCGCGCAAAAACATAAAAAATGGCGTGGTATGTATGTACATACAAGCATACCTACGCCCTTGCGCCCTTGTCGTATGTTGCACCTCCTGGGTGAACATATAGATAGGCTTTGCGTGGAGCCTTGAAGGCCCTGAAGACACGATCATCCTAGCAGTGGCTGGCAAGAAAAACTGGAAGAGGCAATCGATCTTTTGACCCGAATTTCACACTGTCTTGTCTTGCTGGGTGAGGGGGGTTGTCGGGCGGGCCGCGCCCCGCACTTGACAGCACCCCATCGGTAACTCCCCTCCCTCCTTCTTCCCAAAATGATTCAGATGACCTGAACCGGGAGACCTGCTTGTCCATTAATAAATGCGGATTCCAGTTCATCCACGTTTTTGTTGCATTTCGTGTGTTTGTGCCAGTATCAATAAGTCAGGTTCGTCTTGTGACAATCACGACATCCATCTCTTGAACATGTAGGTATGACCACGAACTCTCGTCTTTCCAGGACCGGTAATCGGCATGATTCGCTTTGTCTTATATAATCGGATCTCTGGCCTGTATGAACTCCTACATGTACCGGCGGCAGTTTGCATTCTCTTTCTGGAGCGATCGATTGCCTTTTTTTTTTTTGCAAATGAAAGGGTTCGTCCAATCGACAGGAAGCCGATAAGGTGTGGGTGTGCATAACTGGAGGTTCGTGGTCATCATCTACAGGTTTTGGACAGGCTTCCCCCAGAACGACCACCCAATAGTTCGCAAACCCAAGCCAACCAACAAGTGTGCTTCTCCGGGCGTTCGTGCATGTTCATTCATGTGTGTGTTGGCGAACGAATGAAAGTCCCAAAATAGCAGCCGCCTACTGCAACACATCTGGGCCTATACTTCGTACACGTACCGTAGGACGAGCCTGCGGGCGATTTACGGCGCGCAGTCGACCGCCTCGTCGATCTCTTGCCTTTTGGGTCATGCGCCGCCCTTTGTGTGCGATGCACAATGAGACAATATCCCAAAGGGCGGAGAGGACTCGACATCGACAGTATACAGTATACGGTCGACCTGCTGGATTTCTTTGTTCCAAGATAGGTGTTCATCATAACGTCATTGTCAGGCCAGGCCTGTGTTCCGTCCGCTGTCTTTTCAACCTCGAGTCCGGTCTGCAAGGTAGCATTTGCTGAACAATCACCCCGGAGGAGCCTTTATGAATTTTGCAATATCGCCAAAATATTGCTGTCCAGAAAGAAAGTTGAACTATGAGGTTATTGCTATCGAACTCTTATGACTCGCTTTGACTGAGATCAGATGCCATAACCCGATGGCTTTTTCTCAGACCGTTAGGACACAGGGAGATATGCCTGTAGCCTTCCGAGATATCCGAACTTACTTCCATACTCCATGAGTTCGTTCTCGGAGATATGAGAACTCTCTCAGCGCCGGTATCGCCCAGGAGATGTTTCACCAGATTGGGTGATCGCAAGTCTAGAACTGAGCATCTTGGTTCTGGACCTTTTCTTCCAATAGACAGCCCTGTATTGTTGTGTCTCGAGCAGTTCATATGGTGTTACACATACAAGACACGGAGCAAGCCGACGCATGTATGAAGCACTGCTCGGATTTACACATACGTCTCGATCTTGAAACATATCTCAGACTTCATGTAGATCTGGATCGCGGTGTTGATCGAGAAACTTTGTCTTGAGGCTGAACATCATGGTTTGGGCAACCATGTCGACACCGAGGTGAACTGTGAGCACATGGAAATAAAAAAGTCATCTGAAGATATGTTGATGCCTACCAATCTCCAATCCAGAGCGCAGCAAGTCGACTTTGAAATGATCTCATCCTCTGATTTCCGTGCTACTTGGAAGATATAGAAGACTGATCGAGGTACGCAGGCGTGCAGTTTTCTATCCGCGCGCCCTTCGTGGTGTTAGTCCAAATCAATCAGCTGCTTGGACAGATCGCCTCAAACTCGGAGACGAACCCGGAGGAGGCTGTGAGTTCAACCCCCTTCTTGTCTAAGACGTTTGTTACCATTCTGAAATCTTCAACAGGAAGGAGTTTATGCTAGCTACCCAAGTAAAGCTGCTCCCGTCAAAACTTTGTCTTGATACGTAGCTTATTGTCTCAAGATCGGTCAGTACCTGGTAGACACTCACCGCATTACGGATCGAACCAACACATCGTCATGCTGCCGCCTGAGGGGCTGGTATTTATCTCCTCCATGTATTCATATACAGCGATGGTGCACATTTGTACACGAAAGGCATATGATGAATCTACAACATAGTCTTCTCACCAGGTCCTGGTTGTGCTGCTCCCTCTGGGTAAAAAGTCCCAACACGCGCTTGTGATTCTATCGACAGTCTCTTGCCTCTCTCTCTAGCAAGTCTGCGCTAGATATCGTACGACGCGCATGAGTCCCTCCCAAGGTTAATGCTGCGGATAGTGCTGTTTATATAGCAATCTCACATAGGCACAAATCATCCACGCACAAAATACTGCTATGGGCATCTATGTGATAAGATCCGTCGGTCTTACGCCCTCTTGCCATTTATATTGATCCGCTGTTATGAAGACCAAACTGATCAGACGTGTCTGCTTTGTTTCTATTTTATGTCTTGGGCGGAGCTCTTTTTCGATGTGAACGTTCATTCCCTTCAGCATCGGGACGTTTAAGGTACAATGGGGGATTGTGAAAAAGGCAAGAGTCGATTTGAAGCATAGTCCTGTAGATTATTTAGATCCAATATGAGCCACTGCGAAAACAGGACTCTCCTAATGTGCCAATGTATCCGCGCAGTTCTTTTCTAAGAGATTGATCCGCGCTTCGTGGCAGTTGACACATCGTAAGAAGGTAAGTACCTACTTCACCATCACCACAAAGAAGACCTTATACGCATCACCTGATACTTCCGGTCCCTGTCCAGCGACTTTGCTCCTTCTCCATATCCTTTTGTTTATCTTTTGCAGTGCGTAGGTACCTGTCCTCGTCTCGCCCACATGCCAGGGGGACACTCATATCTTGGGGCACCCTTGGAAGGAGGAGGAGTTTGGAGGTCAGTACAACTTGGAAATTTGCTTGTTTGTTGTTGTAATGTACAGATCCAAACCTCATTCGGACGGCCTCGGTAAAGCTCGACTTGCAGGGAAGTTCCAGAGTTTGTACGGGGCCATTTCAACTCCGATATGATCGTTTTCATCTAGGAAGATCACCGTAATGCGTGTCATGCATATGTCCTGAAGCACGACATACACACATCAGATATCATCATTCTATCCGCCACGTGAGCTCCAGGGAGCAGATTGTGTCACTATCCTTAAAGAAATTGACCTTTCAAATGGAATATAAAACTGTCTGGATCAGTATTCCATAAAAATCTCCTCAAGCAGAGACATCCTCCATCTCGCATGCATACAGCCTTGCTTGCTCGTAGTAATATTGGAAGGTGTTACACACATGAGCTATAATTGAGGGGAATTCCAAATTAGAATTCACAAGCTAAGACAGAAGGAAAGGGGAACGTTCCATCCAAGCAATCTTTTTTGAAGATAAAAAGCTTCAACATCTTGACTGTGCTTCGAGTTAGAGTTTTAAGCCTCAGTCGGCAAAGAGAATATTATTTTGCCACTAATCAACAAAATAGGCTTGCGTATGGCCCATTTGCTTTCCTCCTCCCTTCTTTCGTATTGCACGTTTTGATATCCAAGCCAAGTCGTAACCAACATAATAAAAATAACGCCACATTAGTTGAGACCCCATAGTAGCCGTAGTTATAGTTTTTATTGTCCCTCCAACCCGACCAATTCCTAGTTATCACCCTTTTTGCTGTTCGGGGTCTCGCGGCCCGCGGTATCGCTGCTCCTCCCGAGCGTAAACGTGCTGCCCGTGCCGCTGCTCCCCGGGTGCGGGGGAGCTAGAATGCTCCTGTTGTCGCTCCGGTTAAAATCACGGAAGCCCTGATGGTGATGATAACCCCCCCCCGACTGCCGTCTGGCTCGACGAGGAGGAAGAGGATGAGGGTTGTATGAGTATGAGAGGATTGTACCCACCCGCAAGCTATCATCATCATCAATCTCGCTGGTTCGTCGGAAGTTCTTGAAGAGATGTCTCATCATCGGGATGGATGCTGCAATGATGGTGCAGGCGGGCTCGATGAAACCCCATAGGACTAGTGGAAGGGCATTGTCTGTTTTGGGCAGGTCAGTGTTATGATTCGGGGGTTGTTGACAGTCTGGCGCGGGAAGTTTTCTCACAGCTGAAGTCACCCTCGTCCAGGACTTGAACAGTAGTCAGCCTAGTAAAACGGTTAGCTTGCAGGTCTTCTCGTGGACAGCTTGGGGGTTTACTTACTTGACAATGCACGTGATGCCAGCAAAGACACCCATCGACATGGCGACAGCCACACCAATCTTTTCTCTATTATACATATTATATCGCAGTAGTATCCGCCATGGTAGAAGGGCTAATGCAAAGTCACAGAATGCGGAGCA
Organism: Podospora australis; assembly: GCA_033296905.1. Classification (NCBI taxonomy): domain Eukaryota; kingdom Fungi; phylum Ascomycota; class Sordariomycetes; order Sordariales; family Podosporaceae; genus Podospora; species Podospora australis. The sequence goes on from MU864354.1 coordinate 675,254, forward strand.
TACTGTGAAATTGGTCAGTACCTGGAGCGAGACAGTGGGATGGGTGGCAAAAAGGACCGAGTTGGTCTCCCTTACCTCCGACGAAGATGCTGAAGTTTATGGTCACCCTGACCGGCCAGCAGTGTCCATCGATCTGTGGATGGTAGGTCTTCTCCGGCGGATCGCATGAAACCCAGAAAAAGATGGCGCTGAGGTAGTGCGTGATGTTGAGAAGGGCAAGCAGACCGTAGATGAACCATCTCATCCAACGATCGGTTACCAAACGGAGCAGTGTGATGGCAAAAGAGGTTTTGCTGCAAGCCACAGAGATCACAGATGCAAAGCCGGATATGTTGCTGATGATGCCAAAGAACTCCCAATTATCCACAGGGATTTGATTTTCGTGCAGCCCGAACCCGAACCTGACGTTTGTGCTCGTGGTGCTGCAGCTCAGCAAGAGCATTACCCAAGCCGCAATGATAAAATAATCATCCCACCACATCCGGCGCCGACGGAGAACTTTGGTATAGAGTCGGAGGGCAAGGAAAACTCCCGAGACAAAAGTCAGAGGCCACAGCACCGCATAGATGGTCACACCTCGAGGGTTTTGTGAGAGGGGAACGTAGGTGACCATCTTGTCGGTGAGGCAGTCAGGAGGGCGCAGTCAGAGCCCGGCAGCCGAAGCCGTAACCGGCGGCGACCGTGATGCCGTGTTGATCACCGGGAGTAGTAATATCGTGATAGCTGTGACGGACTGATCATGGCTCGTGTTGTATCCCTTTAGCAGCGCTGTGGTTGTCGTCGTCGTGGCTGTCGTTGTATCCAGTCGTCCCTCATTGGTGGCCCATTGGGTCCGGGCAGTGGGCAGTGGACAGTGGGCAGTGGGCAGTGGGCAGTGGGCAGTGGGCAGTGGGCAGCGACGTTGGATGTCAAGTTGGGAGTTGGGACCAGACTTGCGGGATGGAGACCAACCTCGCGCGATGTCATGGGATGACCCTGGATTCTGGGGAGGAGAGCGGGGACAAGCGCAATAAAGTAGCTAGGGGCAAGAGAGTGGGCCGAGGGTCAACAAGGGATCTGCCATCCGAGAGAAGGTCTCGGGAACGCGAATCGGATGCCCAGTCGAGATTGGCAAATCTCGAGTTGAAGCCAAGGTGCAGTAGCGGCGAGGTGTGGATGCTGAGGAGTGGGCTGGCTTGGGCTAAGACGAGCTGCTGTCTTGTGCAAATCGAACGGATGCAGCCGCGATGTTCATTTGGGGTTGGTGATAATTTTCTGACCCGCATGCCATGGCTGCTGACAGGCATCTTAACCGTGCGAGACCCTGACCCAAAGATGTTGTATACCTGCAGTAATTGCTGCGCAGCGTGGACCACGAGTTCGCCATGGTCGCGTAGGTATTATGTATATAATGCCGCGTTGCATTCTCGATTCGATGTCGGCCCGGCAGTCTGGTTCATTCAGCGATCAAGATCACCATCCCGAACTTCAAGGAAAAGATCGGGATGCCAAGGGGGGAAATGGCCCTTGCTCTGCCCTGTCCATGCGTGTTTTACGTTGCATCATCCACGACCCATAAGGAAACCCTAGAGAAAAAGAACACGGGCACCGCGATGGCGCCATCTGATCGAATGGTCCGAAAAAAGCTACAGACCTACTGCTTGTACGCAGAAAGGGTGTGGACTGTGGGGTGCTCACTCCCTTCCATCCACTGGCTGGGCTGTTGTCAAGTTGTGTTGCCCTGACGGTATGCAACCATACCACCGCTGTCGTGATTCCCTGGTTTTCTGCCCGTCAATTGCCCTGGAGGGTCAGGTTAAGGCAACACAACTCACTTCCCCGTCGTCCCATGAATGGCTGCTGAGATGGAGGTGTGGATATTCCCTATTACTCTTCGGGTCGATATCACAATGTGATGTGCTTTCCTTGCTTCGCCGGCTCGAGGGGCGGTCATAGCGGTGCGAGTATATGATGTCTATCTAGTTTGTTTAATTGGGAAGAATACGGGACTGCAATCACACGCTCATCCGTCATTCTCGAAAAACATGGGGAAATCCCTAGGAGCGCAGCATGCATCCTGGATATCCACGCTCACCCAAGCGACTTCGTAACCAGATTTCTGCAGCCGCGGAAGAACGGTCCTTGGCCCGCGTTGGTCGAAAGACCGTGCGTTGCACTCCCGCTGTCATGGAAGTGTCAAGCAGAAAATCCTCGGACGACGACACAAGGCTTCCAGTATTAAAAACCTTTCTCGCGCAAACTTCCATTTCTCCGATCTTTGTAAAGGCCGCTTGTAGTAGGTAGGTAGGTAGGTAGGTAGGTAGGTACAGCAAGAAAATTTCTGCAAGTTGGTTGGGGTTGATCCTAGATGCATTACGCAGCACGAGTCGATTGCAGATTGCAGACATCTCGCTACCTGCCGTTCATCAGCCACGGCATGATCAAGTCAATCGCCGGTAGCGATGTACTATTCTCAGAGATGCCATCATGAAATTGGCTGTTAACCGCCATTCATGAGCCGCGGAATGTATCTGAGTGGTGTCAGTTGCTGATGATAGCATAATCGTACCGAGAATCAACAATATTGGAGCCAGAGAGGCATGATGTTGGGTTACAAGCGACTGTTGGCAGAAGAAGTGATGTGGAAAAGCGGGATTTCACGAACATGGCATGGCTTCCAGAAGTTGGCGCCCCTCTCCTTATACATATAACCTGGAATTTATCCGCCCATCTTGGAGAGCGGAAATCTGCCGCGTTCCTGAACGATCAATTGGCGACTCTTGCTTGACAAGTCAGTTGCTCCATCCACCAAGAGAGCCAAGTCAAGACAAGCTCAGACGTAGATCGTAATCCGATATCTTGACGATTGAGGTGTTGATTCTCCGAGCATCTCAAGATTTTTCAGAGCACGTTCTGAAGTAGTGGCAGTCGCAAGTGGGATGGCATATGTCGTGATCTCAGTGATCGACACTGCAGTCTAATAACAAGATTGGTACAATTCCAATGCTGTTGAACGTAGCGCACAGATTGCAAGTCGGATTCAACATCAAGAAGTGAAGCTGGATTACCAGATGTTAGTTCTGCGCTCTACGCCTATTTCACTTTTGACCCTCCGTGAAGAAGCCCCCACGGATCACGACGTCGCACTCCAGAGGAGATCTCCCTGCTACCTTCCTTCTGAGGTCATTCAACCAGCCAGGTGCCTGGTGACGATGCCTTCCAGCAGACCCTTACTGTCGCTTACGATCTCACTCTGCGGAATCCACGGGGAACCCCTATGCTCGATCTCGAATGGCACCTGTCGATCATCGTCTTCCAATCGGGCAGACTCAGATCCCAGAACCGCGAGAGCTGCGACCAGTCACACGAAACTAGCTTGCTTCTGCTAGAATAGCTTCAGCTTTCCGTATCCCAGAAAGGGGCACGCGACACATACAGCGCGAACACCACTGCACCAACACGACACGTCTACACGCATCACCCTACCATTCAATCAAGTCACAGTAGCATCTACTCCAATGCCGTACTTCCGAAATCATGGAACTCTACCCGCCCATATAGCCAGAATAGGGTTAACAGACCGATGATCAAAAGTAGAGTGTGAATGACGAGATGAAAAGACGAAGACGCGTCTGGACTGCTCGAGCAGGATTTGATCATCGTCCTTCGGGCCATGTATAAAAGGGGCGCTTGGAAGACGACGGGAAGAGGTTGTGGGAGGAAATTGGACTTGTCTCATCAGCAACACGCTCTGCGGCTCCTTGTCTAACCAGAGTCAATCTTTCCACACCTTCACTTCGTCTCAGCCAGCATGAAGGCCTTCCTCCACCTTGGAGCACTTGCTCTAACCCAGTTTATCCTCGGTGCTGCTGCCCTACCCGAGAAGAGGAGCGACGGGCCTCAGTTTAAGAACGGCCAGCCCATCGATGGCAAGGGCAAGGGCGCGCCCATCGTCGGTATGATTTTACTCTCTCCCCTTTGCCACCTACCTCCCTTATGTGGGTTCGATGGAGAGAACTAACAAAGGATTCAGGTGGAACCAACAAGCAAATCGACCTCCAGAGCCCCGACAACCTCGGACAGCAATCCACAGACAACGGCCTCGTCCCCAACCTCAAATGGAGCTTCTCCGACTCCAAGACCAGACTCCTACGCGGAGGCTGGGTTCGCGAGCAAGTCATTACCGATCTCCCTTCCAGCCACGACATCTCCGCCGCCCAGCAGCACCTTACCAAAGGCGCCATTCGTGAACTTCACTGGCATCGGGTTGCGGAATGGGGTTTTGTCTACTCCGGCTCCGTCCTCATCTCGGCGGTGGACGAGTTTGGCCGGTACGAAGTTGCCAAGCTGAACTACGGCGATATCTGGTACTTCCCCAAGGGCGCCGCCCATACCGTTCAGGGTCTCGAGGACGAGAACGAGTTCCTCCTGGTCTTTGACGAGGCGGATTTCGACAAAGTTGGTACGACTTTCATGGTGGACGACTGGATCGCGCATACGCCTCGGGATATACTCGCAAAGAACTTTGGGTTGAACGAGTCCGTGTTTGACGACGTGCCCGTCCCGAACCCGTATATTTTCAACGGTACCGTGAGCACCAAAAACGTGACGGACGGCCCGGCGGGTGAGCTCACGGGGAATGCGTCGTTTGTCTACCGCACCTTTGAGCACAAGGGAGAGCCTGTCCCCGGAAAGGGAGGAGAGTTCTACAAGATCGACTCGACCAACTTCCCCGTGAGCAAGACCATTGCTGCTACGTTTGTTCGTCTTGAGCCAAAGGGGTTGAGAGAGCTGCACTGGCACCCGAATGTGAGTAGGATCAACTTGCCGTTGACTCTGGGAAATGGTACCTAGCTAACACAAATCTTCTTTGAACAGGCTGAGGAATGGCTGTACTTTCACAAGGGCAAAGCAAGAGCGACGGTTTTCATCGGCGGCACCAATGCTCGTACTTTTGACTTTCGTGCTGGCGACACGGCAGCATTCCCGGACAACTCGGGGTAAGTACTCTTTCTCGTTGACATGACTTTGCGTAGAGAAAGAAGCATGTGGCCAGATGCTGACAGATATAAAAGCCACTACATTGAGAACACCTCTGACACCGAAGATCTAATCTGGATCGAAATCTACAAGAGCGACAGAGTTGCAGATATCCCGTTGACCCAGTGGCTGGCTCTCACACCGGCCGACATCGTCGCCCAGACACTCAAGATTCCCCTGGAGATTGCGGAGGGCTTGAAGAAGGAGAAGCAGGTACTTATTCAGTGAGGGTCCCAATTGTGACACATACAGAGGCTGTAAGGGGAAGTGATCTGGAATCTTTCGCAGAATGGTGGTTCCGGAAGCTGTGCTTGAAGGGAAGTGATTATTTCGGTAGTCGATGATATTTCATACTTGCTGTATTAGTTTTTAATGTTTATCTGGAGGGAAACATCTGACTTTCATGTCGAGGTTTGGATGTCCAAGTCATAAGCGCTTTTGTCGTTGCGCTCTTCCATGTGATGTATCAAGTGTCCGGATCATCCTCCTGATGACTGCGCCTTTCCGAAGGAAGTGGTGGGGTGAAGTGGTAGGTGGTTGGATTCAAGAAAAACGTGACACGCGAAAGAAGGTGGGCGGCGGCGGTGGAATAGTTTGTCACTATTTTTGAGTAATGTACCTGGTATCCAAGGTTGGTTCCATCAAGTTTCGGGATGACTGATTGCACCCCAGCCAGTTTACCGAGCTGCTAGATGTCGTAATTGTATCGGCCTTGCTCTAGATGCCCTTCCGGCGGCAGCAGAACAGCTTCATGGATAATAATGCAGGTAGAATACGCAGGTAACGGTAGCGACAGTAAAGAAAGAGGGATTTAACAAGAGAGCGAATGTCCATTCGGCCACCGTTTTCGTTCTTCTTTTAGTTTGACCAACAGCACGAAGCTACTTGACCGTTCTGTGCGACCAGAATTCAAAGTAGTTGGCGCGGTTTCAGGATGCTGAGCCCGAACTTTTTGTCTTGATCGTCCGAACGACCTGAAATGCGACCTTAGGTAGGTACAGTAGGTTCACTACATGTGGTGTAAAAAAGAAAAAAAGAAAAAAGGATGCGATCTAGTGTCACTATGAAGTTCTTTCAAGATCGAGATATGGGATAGGATAGCTTATTTTATTGTATGAGTCTTCCTCGCATCAGCTTTGGTACCTGTCGGGAAGGCCAACAAGGATCCCTTCCAATAAGTATATAAAAATTGTAAAAATCGAACTCCGTCTGGAGAATTGGGCCGGGTTGATCATTTTCACTTGAGACCAACAAGGGTAGAATCCGATACAGGAAATTACCGTAGCTTTATAAGGTAGGCAGCACGTTGCTCGATCAACTGGCCGAGAGTGAATACCTCTGCTTTTGTATCAACAAGTCCCAGTTCGCAGATCGGACATCTCAAACAGGATCGGGCGCAGTGGAGGAAGACGGGGAAGGTTGGTTGCCAACTTTCTCTCGTTCGTAGCCCCTCATCAGTTGCGCAAGGTGAATTGCTTGTTGTCGCAATCGTGGGGCGGGTTGCAGTTATCCATCAGCGATTGTCAGCCTCCCCAGAAGAATTCCTCGGCGCAAAGGTTTCTAGTAATATCTCCTCGTACCGTATCCGAAACACAATCCATCCTCTCAAATTCTGCTTGCATCCGTTTGCATACGCAATATCTGCTCTTTCTATGATTGCAACTTTTATCGAGACCTTTCTTGTCGACAACAGAAATCATCAGTAGGGCTTTTTTCCACCTCTACTTTCGTAACACAACATCCCACTTTTGGGTAGCGCTGCTTTTGCACATCGCACCCGACCTTACTACTACTGCGAGTACTGTCCGCCTGCAGGAAAACGCGCACGGCAGACACGAACCCGAACCTGGAAGCCACCGTTTTCCCATCCCCCCTGCGCGACCGTCTATGACGTCTCCCTAGTTCAAGATTTCGACCAACAAATCGCCAAATATTCATCTGCATCAACGACATAATCCTCTTCTCGACGTGTACAGACAATACGTCCACTACGAAGTATCAGGCTCTGAAAGTCGCAAAAGTAAAAGGTAAGACATCGGCATTGAAGACAAGCTTCGTCGTTGCCCCTCACTCCAAGTTCCCCTTCGAGTTCTTTCGTCTCCCCGTTCCCAGTCAGCCCGCCCTATCTAGGACCCCAACCCGCTGCGTGGGCCCCGCGCCCGAAACCCAGGTCGTCGCCCTCGACCATCATACGGATATGCAACAGAGAACCACCGGACACGACGGATACTTGCGCGCTCTTCGATCTAGAACTCACTGCAAACTCCTCGGGGCAACGTAGGGTGATCCACGAGCTCATTGTTTGACCAAGTCACGATCTGCGCCAGGTTGAGGAAACTGGAAAGCGCACTACCATTGTAAAGGTTGCATTCTACGACTTCTGAGGCATCTGTCTTTGCTGGCCCTGGCTTGATGAGCCTTCGCCAATCTCTCCCGCATCACCAGCCGACCGGCGCAAGACCCGGTCAGAAAAGCACAATCAGTTTTTCGACGCCGCCGCCTACACCTAGCCCTTTGAAGCTCTCGCCCTGCTGTTGTTAGACGACCCGCTCTCCAACATCGAATCACCGTTGTGCATATTAACATGTTCACAACCCCCCAAATGCCTGGGCATCGAAAGCTAACTGGAGTGTTTCGCCGCAGATCCGCGAGATTCGACTCCAACTATCCGCCGAAAGACAACCTGCCCTGCCATTACCGATTCTACAATCGCTGTATCGCAAACACCGAGCTGGTCACCACAGCCACTGCCCCGCGCGCTCCCTATCTATCCTACCAGCATAACTCAACATCTCGGACAATCCACCTATTTGCGCCAGAAAGATGAACGGGTCACAACAACAACAACAACAACAACAACAACAGCAGCAGCAGCAGCAGCAAGCGAGAGATGCTGCGACGTCTAAGCCGACACCGAATGCAAATGCGCAAGCTGCATCCGCAAACGGGAATTCTGCGGTTAACAAGAAGAGGAAGAAGGATGGCTTGAAGCCTATTATTACCACAGAGGGCACGGGTACACCGTACGTGCATTGCGATATATCCCCCTCCTCCCCTTGGCGTTGATATGGAGCCATCGATGTCTGTTTGCCTTGATGTTTTCCCTTTTGCCCCCCTTTCCCCTTTTCATCTCATTCTCGCAAACCATGGGCGAATCCCGCCTGCGTGGTTATGGGGCCCCAACAGCGTTGCGATCTCTCATTGCGCAGCTTGGCCGGCTCACTGGGCAGCACACGCAAAGAAGGTGGCGGGGTGGTGCGGGTGGGCGGGTCTGTTGGAGGGGAAAAGCACAAGCGTCCATGCGCGCATGCTGCGACATCACACAGCACGGGGCGGGCGCATGGGGTGGGCGAGTGCTGGGGGACGGGACCCGCGAAGATTATTTCGTTGTGTGCTGCTGGGCTCTAGTGAGCTGCAGCCCATTCTGCGTCGTCGCACCACCATTCCAGACCTCCGACCCCCCTCCTTACCTTACCGCTTCCCGACTCCTTCCACCCGCAAAATAAAAAGAGGCAAAAGCTGTTGTTATCAATTTTGTATCAACACCACCAATTTTGGCAGTCTCCACTAGCGCTCGCTGCGCGCAACTGTTTCCAAGATGAAGACAATGCTAAAGACAAGGTCCCCGCTTTTCGATTTGAAACAAAGCCCGCTTTCCCCAGCCAGCACCACCACCATCGCCGGTCCGCCGAAAGTTCGGCACCGTGCGTTGCACCACAGTCCCCGGTGCCCAGCCCGCCCAACCCCGCCGCTCCTTACTCCCGTCCGTCGCTATCAAAGACTGCGCGCGATCGCTTCACTGTGAACACGCTTGCAATGTAGACTCGTATGCTTACACATAACTTCTTGTAGGGCTGCTCACCTAGCATCAGCAATGTCAAACTCCCCGACGTCACCGTCCTCGGGGGAGGAAGCCGCCGAGAACACCGCCGACGAAGAAGATTCTGAAGATTACTGCAAAGGAGGATACCATCCGGTGACGGTCGGGGAGAAGTTCAAGGACGGGAAATACACGGTGGTTCGCAAGCTGGGCTGGGGTCACTTCTCGACTGTGTGGTTATCAAGAGACAACACGACCGGCAAGCATGTGGCGCTCAAGGTCGTACGATCTGCTGCGCACTATACGGAGACGGCCGTCGACGAAATCAAGCTGCTCAACAAGATTGTGCAGGCCAACCCCAACCACCCAGGAAGGAAGCACGTCGTGAGTTTGCTCGACTCATTTGAGCACAAGGGCCCAAATGGTACTCACGTCTGCATGGTATTTGAGGTTTTGGGCGAGAACCTCCTAGGGTTGATCAAGAAGTGGAACCACAGGGGTATTCCGATGCCGCTGGTGAAACAAATCACAAAGCAGGTGCTCTTAGGACTCGATTACCTGCACAGGGAATGCGGCATCATCCACACGGATCTCAAGCCCGAGAACGTGCTCATTGAGATCGGCGATGTTGAGCAGATCGTACAGCGGGTGGTGAAGACGGACCCGAACGATAAGGAGAACAACAGGAATGGTCGTCGGAGGAGAAGGACGCTTATCACAGGCAGCCAGCCTCTGCCTTCTCCCCTAAACGCCAGCTTCAACCACGCTTCGCTTTTTCCATCACCAGGTTCTCACAGTCTCGGGCAAATGCTCCACGATGGTAAGTCTGGTTTATTCCAACATTGCTCTTTTCCCTGTTCGGTCGCTCACTCTCCCGCGTAGCTGGTGTCAAGTCTAAAGAACCTTCACCCACACCAAATCGGGACAACGGGGACGATAGGCAGGGTCAGCGAGAGAAGACGGCCGATATTTTAACGAAGGATATCTCAGGCATTTCGCTGGACAAGGCCACCGCCACCCCCTTGTCGACCGCGGGAGAGAAGCGAAAGGCAGCAGATGATATGCAGTACGACATCATTAGTGTCAAGATTGCGGATTTGGGGAATGCTTGCTGGGTTAATCACCACTTCACCAACGACATCCAGACACGCCAATATCGTTCTCCCGAGGTAATCCTGGGCGCAAAATGGGGAGCCAGCACTGATGTATGGAGTATGGCCGCCATGGTACGTACTTTCTCGAATATTTTTTCCCCCTTGAGATGACTGAACTAACCTTTATGTAACAGGTATTCGAACTGATCACGGGGGATTACCTGTTCGACCCGCAATCAGGGACCAAGTACGGCAAGGACGATGACCATATCGCACAAATCATTGAGCTGATGGGGCCGTTTCCCAAATCGCTCTGCCTGTCCGGGAAGTGGTCGCAAGAGATCTTCAATAGAAAGGGCGAGCTCCGCAACATCCACCGTCTCCGGCACTGGGCACTTCCCGACGTGCTGAGGGAAAAGTACCACTTCAAGGAAGAAGACGCCAAGCGCATCGCCGAGTTTTTGACTCCGCTGCTGGAGCTGGTGCCCGAGAAGCGGGCGAATGCGGGCGGCATGGCCAGCCATCCTTGGCTGGAGGACACGCCCGGCATGAAGGGCGTCAAGATCGACAATGTGCCCGTGGGCAGCCGGGGCGAGGGCATAGAGGGCTGGGCGACGGAAGTCAGGAAACGTTAGAGGCATCAGAGGCAACAGAGGAAGTAAGGGCTTTGTGGCTATGTAGGCCGCCATGAGTGAGTATACACACGCATACACGCGCGAATGATGGGATTACCAAGCGGAACGGGATGGATATGCTGGGCAAAGTCTTTCTGAGATGAGAGGAAAGGGGGAGGGGGTGAACGGATGGACCCATGGGATGTGTGATTTTTTTATTCTTCTTCGTCGTTTCTTCTTCAGCAGTTAAGAGGGGCTTTACTATACATTTTTTTTTCCAGCGGAACAAACATTGCGAGCCTTTGTTTTCTTGTCTTGAATCTTATCTGTCTGCCTGCCTGTTTTCTGTTTCCTCTGCCCTAAACAGGAGAGGAGAGTGATGCCCCAAGGGACTTGCTTGTATGGTTGTACAGGGGAGGGGAAAAGAAGAAAAAGTAGAGGAGAGGAAGGGGAATGGGGAAAAAAGATCTCCAGCGCAGGTGTCCTGTGTTTTGTTTTGCTCTGCCACGCAACACCCATGCCATTCTTTCTATGAAGCGTCATATAACGTCTTGTCTTGCAATGATGGTAGGTACCCAGAGTCTTTTTTATATTCATTTTGTTGTTCTCTGCTTCTTCCGTAGTAGTCACACGGCAATACAGATACAGGGGGAGTGGAGTTGAAGAGTCGGGAAAAAAAATAAAAGGGACAGCAGCAGCGAGCGTTTAATTTAAATGACATTTGCCCAGTTAAAAGTGTGTGTGTGTAACTAACGTACACGACTACTGACAGGACCGAAAAAGGCGGAGGAGTGATGGAGAACGCTGTTCTGAAGAAACCGTTAATATCGATAGCTTCCTTGCGAATTACTCTTGTTTTTCTCCAATGGACCGTGTCCGGCCGGCCAGCTGCGTCAACGAGAAGGAAGAACATCAAGTAGCTGAAAGACTGAAGAAACGCTACTAGGTAGGGAGTTGTAGAAGCTCGATTCGTTTTTTGCTCGTCAATAACCTGGTCTGCTCTAGTTAGTTTCCCTTTTCAATCCTGACCGCCTCTGTGTTATTTTGTACATTATCATGATTAAGAATCGACATAACTACCCCTCGCGATGAACACAATCTCAAGGATCTGATTTCCTTGCGCGACCCATCCCATTTAGGAAATCGCTTGATACTGTATTGCCATGAAAGTCCTTCGCTGTTCCACATTGACTTTCCTTCCTTCCTCATGCCTCAGCTTGGCTCAGTGTACCGCAACGGTTGCAAAACAAAAAATGCCGCCCCCCCCCCCACACGTAGTGCGTAGAAAGCATCAAACAACAACCGAGAAAACGCCCATTAACTCGGCGTAACCGGTTAGCGCCTTCCTCCCTTGCCCCTCTGCGTCATCTTCCTGAAAGCCTCCATACCGCCAGAGCCAATAGGCCGATGCTCCATGCCAGCCCTACCAGAAGCATCGTACGTGCTCTTCGGAGCGATCGTATAAGTCGCCGGCAGGCCGGCCGGCTGGGCACGGTTACCCTTGGTTTCTGGGGCAAGGAGCCGCTCGCGTTCCAGTTCGAATTTGGTCTTGCTGCCGGCTGGCCGCTGGGTCAGCGTTATTTGAGAGCCGCTGACTGCTGCCTCTTGTCTCTGGGCAAGTTTGGCCGCACTATGCATGGGGAACATGGTTAGCCAAAGGAACACGATGATGATTAAGACAAGTAGAAAAGGAAGATAGCACGTACGCAATATCAAAGTCGCGAGTCTCGATATGGCGTTTCTTGTAATCGTCAGTCCTCTTGAGGATGGGGCGACTCCACTCGCCCACGAGTCGTTCCGCCATGCGCTTGATGCCGATCTCGGGTCGCTTGCTCTTGGTGTAGAAGAAGACGACCTTGCCAATACCGCTACTCAACAAGACATCTTTGTTTATGGGCAGCCGAACAAGTGCCGTGAAGATATCACGCTGGATGTTATATGCAGGAAGGCTGCCGTCATTGAGAGGCTCGAGGAAGTATTTGACGGATTGAAGGAAATTGGTCTCGGGGTCGAGTATGGAGTCTTGAACGGCGGTTCGATTCAGAAGGGCGGTGACTTGGGGGAGGAGTTGAAGTTTGTTAGTGGCTGCAACGCCCTTCTCGCGAGCCTCGTTATCAGCCACACAGGCTTTCTCCATGGCGACTTTGAGATGTGCAATCTGGTCGTCAATCTCCTCTTCGAGATCCTGGAAAATATAACAGTTAGCTCAACGCCAAACAGAAACCGGGCAATTCAAGAGGGAACATACGATCTCGTCCTTCTTGCGCCTCCTCTTGTTGGGGTTCTTGAGTGCAGCCTCCATCGCCTTCTCGAGAGCCCGACGCCGCCTCTCCTCCGGAGTCAGGTTCTCCTCGGGTACTTCCTCTGGTTGCTTAGCGCCTTCGCCCTTGCCAGCGCGACGTCCGTCGGTATTGCGCGCCTTGCGTGGTCGGCGCTCCCCTAGGTCGCCATCGCCGTCGCCAAGGTCGTCATCGTCATCTCCTCTGGTTCTCTTCTTGGGTCTTCGGCCCTCCTTGGGCTTTTTTGTTGCCTCTGCGTTCTTGCGTTTGACTGCCTTCAAGCCTTTGGTGACATTCTCATCGATCATATTCTGTCTGTCCTCTAACTCCGGCTCGTAGTCTTCAAACTGATCCTCGTCGATTTCCGAAAGGAGATCGGAGTCATTTCCATCATGGGCGTCTCCATCGTGGTCGTCTACGGGTCTCGCATCGTCGTGGTGCTGTGTGGTGGCGGCAGGAGAGCCGGCTGGGGATCCGGGGGCCGACATGGTGCGCGATGTTCTGGTGTCGTGCAGAGGCGACTCGCGACGACTGCGAAAGGCTGAAAGAAGTCTGGATGTTTGTTCGTCGGAGAAGGAAAGGATTTATCGAAAGCTCTGATGCAGAGGAAGAAAGAAGAGAAATCCAATCGGCCAGTAGATGCTCGATTCTTTGAAAAGTGGCTGGAGATGAAGAGTTTCTTTTTTCAATGTAGATTTTAGAGATGGTCTTCTACTTCGTAGTCGCGACTCTCTTTGACAAAGTCGAGAGCCCGCCTGGCCTGGGTGCCACTCAGTCCACTCCAAGCCTTGGCTCGTGCGTCGTCTGGGTGCAGGTGCCGATGTTTTACCGCTTAGAAGCGAGCTCTGGGGTCGTCATAGAATCTCTTGGCAATCTTGGGAGCTTGAATGGGTTTGGCGTCACAAGGCAGGCCTCAATTCAAGCCCCCGTCAGCGGTGGGGCATTCCAGAAAAAAGTCGCTACAAGGCGCACCACTGTTTACTTGCCTGCATTGGTTGCCACTAACGACGACATCCTGCCGCGCCTGCAACGTCGTCCACTACAGAAAAAGGGATTGCGCCGCGCACCTCGTAGGTCCATCACCAGCAAACTCGTAATCTTATCTTCGTGACCATAAACACACGTCTTTTTGGGTACTCGACTTGAAGCCATACTGAATCAACCTTACGCTCGCTATCTCGCATTTGGACAGACCCGACCCGACACAAGATGGATCGACGAGGGATGGAGGGCCATATGGACTGGGAGTACCAGAACCAGCCGGCCGTCGACCCCTCCAGCCCTTTTGCACGCCTGCCCAAACAGGCTTCACTTGGTGAGTTTGCGAGCGGGGTTCTTCCCAACTCTCCCACATTGAGCTCAACTTCACAACTCTCGGCGATCCTGCGAAGGGCAGAAGCTATCGAGCTCTGCAAGCTTTGGCATCACCGCCCCCTTCTTCCTTCCCATGACGCTCTTCCATCCACAAACCTTCGTCCTCATCATCATCATCACCATCATCATCATCATGGCATCAACTGACCGCGCACCCTTTCCTATAGCTTCTTTCGATTCTTCTGCCAGGATAAGCAAAGTCAGCAATGACCCCTTCGCATCCGCTGCCAGGCGAGGATCGCCTCTCAAACCCCAAGATCAACCACGACCTCCACATGCCTCGTTTTTCCAGCCACAACTGCAGAACAAACCTACCGCACCAGCATTCCGCAACCCCGCTTTCACCACACCACAGAAGCACTACGATGACAGCATAATGTCGGACTACTCTCCCGCCGACTCTAGTCCAGCCATGACGGATACCTCCATTATGCCAGCCGAAACACCAGATCAGGATCGTGACGGGGATCCTTATGGAAGATATTCTAGGACACCTTCACCGACCAAGTTCCTATCACCGATCAAGCCTTCGTCTCCCACCAAGACACTATTCGGTCAGACTCTACTTCGAAACCACGCTGCTGGGAGAGGGGAAATCGCACGGAGTAGTCGAGATAAAGTAAGGAAAAGAAGGCGGCAGCTAAGCGACCGAGACGTAGGAAGTGTCCGACCTCGCCTTGACCAGGATTCCGACGGTTCAGACAGCGAGTTCGAGGGGGGTTCAAAACAGGTGGCCATACGCTCCAAAGGCAATGAGGCAGCACCGCCCCCAAGTGTTGGCTGGTTCAACAGCTTTCTGGCGACAATCACCGCCCATCCGACCGCGCCGGCACTTCTCTCGAGGTGGATCTCACTCGGGATGAGCTTGGTTATTTTCATCTTGGCAATTGTTATAATCCTGGCCATCGTCCAACAGGTCAGGTCTGATCTCCAACACGCAACGAACCAGGCGAGAGATAATCTCCGAGCGTCGATTGCTATCTGCAAAGATCACTGGCTGAGCAACAATTGTTTCCCCAAGGAAAGGCGGATGCCTGCCCTCGAGGCGGCTTGCAGCGAGTGGGAAACATGCATGAACCAAGACCCCGATGGCGTCATGAGGACGAACATTTCCATCGCCAAGGTCGCTGAGATTCTTAACGAGTTTGTCAATGTGCTTAGCCTCAAGGCTTGGGTAGGTTTTTCTCATTCCAACCTACGGTTATGAAGCTCGTCGCACTAACATTCATGAAACTAGGCATTCTTGATGTCGTTCTTCTTGGTCGTGCTGTTAACCACCCTCCTTGTCCCTGGCGCGAGAGGAGACACCGGACCTTTGCACCCACCGTTGCCGGCGGCTCCCATACAGTCCCCTCCT
Organism: Podospora australis; assembly: GCA_033296905.1. Lineage (NCBI taxonomy): Eukaryota > Fungi > Ascomycota > Sordariomycetes > Sordariales > Podosporaceae > Podospora > Podospora australis. Next base: position 690,811 of record MU864354.1, read on the forward strand.
GCTGGCCCACCCCCTATGTTTGGAGCGGCTATGAACCCTTCCACAGCGTTTATCTGGGCGCCCATCAACCAGACCCCTCGAAGCGTGCGCAAAGCGCTGTTTCTCAACAACGATGCAACGGACGTTGATAGCTCGCCAGACTACAAAGCCATCATGCCGGCACCACAAACACCGTCACTGAGGAGGAGCCCAAGCAAAGGAGATAGGGAACGAGATAGGAACCGGAGCCCGTCCAAGAGCTTGAGGCAGAGAAGTCCTAGCAAGGGGTATTAAATTCTCAGCCACTCATTTCTATGGAACAACATTTTGTATTTGGATTATTCCGGGCGTCGTGGAATACAACTCCACGACGGCCGTGTCATTGCATGTACATATCTAATTTCCTTGAGTCTTTTTCTTTTCCGATATTTACTTTCGTCCCATAATAGTCGTTGGGAGTACGGTGATTTACAACCCTGGTTGAGAAACGCACGCATTCGTGGCTGGATTGGGTGGGCATTGGTTCTGGGGGGCAATGGTTGAGCGTTCTTTGTGTGCTTCGTGTAAATGTCAAGTGGCCTGTTGCATAAACGGCGGTCTTCACTTTTCTCCTGCTAGCAAGCACTGTATATTTTGGTGTGGTGTGGTGCTTTGGTGAAATTACGGGTATCTTCTGGGCTGTTGCAGTATTGTCACATAACCTTTTTGCCTACGTTAAGATCGACATCGTACGCCTGTGTTTGGTGTTGGTTTGATCGAGATAAAATGTGTGGCCTGTACGTGAGTGGTCTTTCGTGGCTGTTTTGCAAATGTTCGGGCAACTACCTTAGATTCGAGGTAGATTTGCATACTTGGGCAGTCGTGGTCAAGGCTGTGTCGTATCACTCAAGATAGCTAATGGGATCACGAATTCGCTTGCTCGAATGTCATTAGGATCCGGATATTGGTCTTTGTCGAGGATGATAGTGTGTCGGGCATGATGATTTGCCGCTGAAGGATGGTTTGCTCGTCATGACAGAGGTTTCGGAACTGCCCGTCTCAAGTTCTATCTACTCGGCCCGTCACATTGCTATTGGGATGAGTACCTGGCACTGCCTGGGACAGACCGACATGATTCAAAGTTAGATTGAGCATCTCCTCTTCGATGACTGTGTTCTCCTCGGGCACAAAATGATTCAGGTCATATACGAATATGTCGACAGTTCTTGCTCGGAGAAATCGAGTAGAACTGCTAGCCAGAAGAGCTTAGTATTGTTACCTTGGGGTGCTGATAGTCATTGGTGACTGATCATATGCAGGGTATGAGGAGAAGCTCAACTTGACTCGATGCTAGGCTACGAAGGCACACCACTCTGATCATCTAGAAGGTAGTGGGCAGCGGAACGTTCCTGACAGGTAAGTAAGTCTGAGTGATCTGTCTGGCGTATTGGTCGGCACCTAGGTATGCGGATGTAGGATGCGATATCCTGCTCATCGAAACTTCAAGTCATGTAGCGGGCTCCTGGAAGAATAGGTAAGCATTTTGGTTACTGGAGGAGGACTTTGGCAAATGGATTACTTGCGCGATGAATACCGTCGAGGAGCGGTTATACATCACGGTCAGCAAGATGACGGGCATAGCTACCTACACTCTGGCAAGCTACCAAACCCTCAGCCCATGAGAGGGGGGTAGGTACCTAGTCTACCATATCCGGCCCTTTCAGTGCCGCAGGACACGCCGCAAGATTCCTGGAACTGCGCTTAACTACCCGTAGTTTCTTTTTGTAATATGTCATGCTTCATGAACAGACTCACTCAACTCCCGAGATAGGATCTCTACCGTCGTGATCCCGTTGGGCGCTCGCCTTGACATGACAGCCAGTCGGCCATAGAGAGACCAAACCAAGCATCTACTATGGGCTTGGTAATACGACGTGAGCATACTGCTAATACTAGGTACCGCGCGCCTGTGCGGCATGAGTAAGGGGTGTAAACTCCATGCGGCGGCTCTGACCAGTATAACACGACATAAATCCGAGGGGGGATAAGGCGGGCAAGCCTCGCTCGTACATATGGGCGAATCAAGTGTGAGCAAGTAAAATGAGCTAACGAGAAGCGAAGAGGGTAGCGATGCCGTCTTCTGGTTACACAGTCGGTTCACGATATTGAGTGAGTACGAGCGAGTTGAACACCGACTTGTTCCAAGGAAAAGTTCATATCACCTCCTCGGACAGTCTTTTGTTTGGAGCCAGGTGTTTTGTCACTGCTTCGAAGCGCGTCCCAAGAGCGCCAGGAAAGTTTCCAGCCATTACATCTACTAACCTCAACCTCGTCCGGTGCTTCCGCAGCATTACGATCCCTTCATATGCCAAAGGTTTCCAGCACATGGTTTCTTTCTGAGCATACCGGACGCACAGCACAGCAGGTATGGAATTCAATGCTTTCCCAGTAGAAATCCCCTGGGAATCCCAGAGCAACGAAAGCCAGCAAGGCTAGCTTATGAATTATCAATATATTTCCTCTATGCTCCACGGTTAAGTTAAGATGGATGTCGCCACTCTTGAGCTGAACCGAGGCACTCCGCCTGAGTGGGAGGTCGTTCAGCAAAACAAGCGAAGGTTCGGCCGAACCACTCTTCCCCGTCCACAGACAGACGGTTTTGCACCGAGCAACGATGGAAAAATGAGAAGGAAGAAAAAGGGGGTGAGGTCAAATGGAGCGAGGAGGGAAACCCCTTGGCGTCAGCACTCCAACCGAGAAATCCCTCTTCGGGGTTAGTAGAGAATGGGATGCAGGAGTAGGTAATCTCAGTCCACACATCGCCGAGAGAGTCAAGCGCCTTGTTCTCGCAAAACGCAAGGTGCGTGACCGACCGGACGGACGATGTTGAGACTGTTCATGATGATGAAATGAGGCTCTGCTGTTGAGGACATTCTGGGTTTTCTGCCGCAGCTTGGAATTCCTTGGGGGACGCGCCCGAGGCTTTTTAAGCTGTTATGATTTCAGTGAAGCTGCATCGAACTTGTGCGCTTCGCCCGTTTTTTCCACGTCTCAGCGGCACAGCACGCCTTTGCCGACGGGAGAAGAAACATCTCGTCCATGGATCTCCCTTGTCTTTTTTTCTCAAACCTGGAAAAACCATTTCAGACAGACCAGGGAAGGACTTTTTGACAGGTCATAATGGAATTCGGTTATTGATGACAAGCTGGGCGATTGCTCCTGTCATTAAGAATATTAGGGACGGATTGGGAGGGAGGTGAGACGCAATGGGGGAGTGTTGTGGCTGGCTACACAGAGAAACTAGACGTTATCGTTTTTTTGGCGCCGTCGGTACACTAGCCGTGATCCCGCTGCAGCCTGCGGGAAGAAAACTGTGCCGCTCCACCCAAATCCAAACGCAAAAGTTCTCAGATCATCACACGATCCCACTCCGCACAAATTTGACAGATTTGACATTTCCATTCATCATCGATTTGGTTGACTCTCAGCAGCAAGTATTTCATCGTGATGATTTTTTGCGAGTTCAGGTGAAGTGCATCGAAAGCTCGCCTGGTCTGTGCTTAGCTAAGTAGAATCAAGCTCTTTAAGTACTCCAGACACGTGGGGACCAGCTGGGAGCCCAGACAGGTCTGGCTGCTGATCAGCACAGCCCTGAAAATACGTGGTAGCCAGGAAGGGCAGCGACCGCACTCGGAGGGGTGCGCCCGAGGTTTCGGTAACAACCTGCCAAGGGCAAAAGCTTTGACAGGTCTAGGTAGGTACCCACCCTCTGCTGAAGAATTCCCAGAAATTGAGCTTCAAAGAACAGACAAAAATGCAGCGGCGACGACGAAGCCTGTCAAATATACTTCTCGAATGCTGACACTTTGGGGTTGAACCAGAGAATGGAAATAAAACCCACAGAAACAACAAGATTATTTTTCCACACCAACGCAAATAGCGCAGCAAAGATGTTCACATGGGAACTTGGGCGCTACCACCGGCTTGGCTGAGCCTGGTAGGGAAGCACAAGTTCCCCGCAGGTCACCGAACCGAAATCCAAGGAAAAGACGGCCTGCTTTTGGCATGGCGTGCTGTGATAACCGGGGCTTGAGGCAACATAAACGTTTGCGATTGGCTCTCGCTCCGCATGGAGAAGCCCAGGCACAAGAGCCAACATCAATCTTGGCAGGGGTGGCCTTCCCAGTTGGGATGACACCAGATCCCTCAGACGCTGTACCTGCAGGAGTCGAGAGCGCAAAGGAACGTCCGGAGATGACACGCGATTCCCGGCTTTTGTTGATGGACCTGAGAGAAGAGTTCTTCGGGACGAGGGATCCCCAGTAAGTACTCACGGTACTCTCCGTACTGTCGTAATTCTCGGGGATGATCGCAACGAAAAGGCATCGGACAGTTGACCAACAGATCGACACGGAATCAACTAATGGTGTCTTCATCTTCGGTCACAGCACCTTCAGAGGAGGGGCAGCGTGGTATTCAATATGTCTGACCACGGCTGGACTCACACGCTGGGCTCACGCGCGTGGGAGCTGGGAGGGTTGCCATGCATGTGTGCTCATTTCCCACAGCTCACACGAACCCCTACCTACAGCCCGGAGACCGAACCCGGACGACGACACTAACGATCTCTCTGCCTGGACCAGTGGACGCCAGCAGGCCGTTGTGTGGATCGCTGGTAACGATTGTGGATGCCCGCGGATGCAAGAGGAAGAAGACTGTTCTTTCAGCATCGACCCCCATCCCATTGGTGCTGACCCCCCCTTCACCCCGGACCTTACCGAGTTGGGACGACTCTTGGTATCGGTATGAAAGGGCGTGGTGCCCTCTCCTCGCGCGAGATGGCTTCCTTCTCTTTTCCTTCCTTATCGATCTCGGTCCTGTCCAAGTCAATACCAGACGACGGCGTGCTTTTCAGCCGTGCAAACAGTTTGTTTGCGTCCTTTCGTTGTTGCCCTCGCAGCATACTTCACTCCTTATTGCTATACTACACGGTCTTTTTTTTATTTTTATTTTTTAGACCACCCAAACACTCCTTTTTTTGTTTAGACACGCGGTATTATTAATATTCAACCAACCTCCATAATGTTCACCAAATCTCTTGCCGTTGCCGTACTGGCAGCTGCTCCCGCTCTTGCGATCTCTTACGGAAGCGTTAATGTGTACTGGGGCCAGAAGGGGTCGGCCACCGACAGACTTAGGACGTATTGCGATGCTCCCGGCTTTGACTATGTCACGGTGGGCTTCGTCAACCGCTCTCCGTCCCAGGATCCCTCCGGCGCCGGTTATCCCGGCACTAACTTCGCTCTTCACTGCGATGCTACCGCCTATACAACCAGTGGAGGAAAGACGAATCTCCTGAGCGAGTGCGGCAAGATCTCTGCCGATATCAGATACTGCCAGGCAAAGGGCAAGAAGGTCCTTCTTTCTATTGGTGGCCATTTCAAGAAGCCGGAAGCCGATTATACTATCCAGAGTGCGGCAGAAGGACAAGCATTCGCCGACTTTGTCTGGGGCGCTTTCGGTCCCTACAAGGCCACCTGGGGTTCAAAGCCCAGACCCTTCGATGACTTCTATCTCGGCGCCGAGGCAGGAGAGGAGCACTTCTCTTTCGACGGTTTCGATTTCGATATCGAGGAGGACTTCAGTAAGTTTTGTAGCCAAGAATATGGTCTGGATCGACTCGAGCGCTAACGTACGCCTTTTGCAGAGGAGAAAACCGCTGGTTATATTGCCATGATCCAGCGTCTCAGGAACTACATCAACGCGGAATCTGGCAAGAAGTACCTCATCACTGCTGCACCTGAATGCCACCTTGGCGATGGTTACTTCAAGATGAAGGAGATCATCAAGCATAGCAAATTCGATGCCTTGTTCGTTCAGTTTTACAACAACCCCTCTTGCCATGGTTCCAACAACAACTTCCTTGCCTGGGTTGAACATCTCCAGACCACCGCCAGCGCGGGCGCCAAGATCTTCATTGGCCTGCCCGGCATTGGAGGCAACCAGGCTGCCCCTGCTGGAGGCTACCTCACCACCCAGCAACTTGGTGAACTTGTCTTGCTCCGCAGGAGCCACCCCTCTTTCGGTGGTATCATGATCTGGGACGCCTACTTCGGTGCTAGCAATGTCGTCGGCAGTGGTACGAACTACTACCAGTACGCCAACCTGTTGCTCAACGGCCCTTCTGCCACCAGCACCAGCACTGCCCCGTCTGCCACCGCGACTGCTTGCGTCAAGACCCACACCATCGTCAGCGGTGATTACTGCTGGAGACTTGCCAGCCAGTATGGCCTTGATGTTGAGGACCTGAGAGCCTACAACCCTCAGTTCAAGTGCGGCTCCACTGATCCTGGTAACGTTCCCGTCCTTGATATTGGCCAGAAATGGTGTGTCAAGCGTGGCGTTGCCACTTCTACCAGCTCGACCGTTTCCTCCACCTCGAGCACTTCCACCTCCAGCGCCGTCTCTTCCACAGTCTCCTCCACTGTGTCTTCCACCACTGTGTCCTCCACCAGCGTTTCTTCCACACAGACTTCCACCGTGGCTTCCTCTACCGAGACCTCTACCCAGACTTCCAGCACCGAGACCTCCACTCCGATCTCCTCCACCGAGACTTCCACCCAGGCTTCTTCTACCGAGACTTCCACCGAGGTTTCCTCTACTGAGACTTCCACCCAGGCTTCCTCCACCGAGGTTTCTTCTACCGAGACTTCCACCGAGGTTTCCTCTACTGAGACTTCCACTCAGGCTTCCTCCACCGAGGTTTCTTCTACCGAGACTTCGACTGAATTTTCCAGCACTGAGACTTCCACCGAGGCTTCCAGCACCGAGACCTCTACTGAGGCTTCTGCCACTGCCACCGAAACCGAGACTTCCGCCACCATCACTGAGTCCGCTACCATCACCGAGACGTCCACGGCTGCTACCGAGACCGAGACCGAGACTGAGTGCGAGACCGAGGAGTCTTCCACCGAGACTGCCACTGCCACCGAGGCTTCTGTGACTGCTACCGAGACTGAGACCGAAGCTTCGGCCACTGCGACCGAGGCTTCCGTTACTGCTACCGAGACCGAGACCTCTGCCACTATCACCGAGTCTGCTACTGTCACCGAGACCTCTACTGCTGCCACTGAGACCGAGACCGAGACTGAGTGCGAGACTGAGGAGTCTTCTACCGAGACTGCTACTGCTACCGCCACCGCCACCGAGACTGAGGCTTCTGCTACTGAGACCGAGGTGTCTGTGACTGCTACTGCTACTGAGGTTTCGGCCACTGAGACCGCTACCGAGACTGAGGCTTCCGCTACTGAGGTTTCGGCCACTGAGACCGCCACCGAGACTGAAGCTTCCGCTACCGAGACTGAGGTTTCTGCTACCGAGACCGCCACTGAGACTGAGGCTACCGTCACTGCTACTGCTACAGAGACCGAAGCGTCCGCCACTGAGACAGCCACGGAGACGGAGACGGAGACAGGCCGCGAGGCTGAGGAGTCTACCACTGAGAGCGCTACTGCCACCGCCACTGAGGTGTCCGTCACCGAGACTGAGGCTTCTGCCACTGCCACTGCCACCGCGACCGAGGCTGAGGTTTCTGCTACCGAGACCGAGACCTCTGCCACTATCACTGAGTCTGCTACTGTCACCGAGACCTCTACTGCTGCCACTGAGACCGAGACCGAGACTGAGTGCGAGACTGAGGAGTCTTCTACCGAGACTGCTACCGCCACCGAGACTGAGGTTTCTGCTACCGAGACTGAGGTTTCCGCTACAGAGACCGAGGCTTCTGCCACCGAGACCGGTGTATCCGCTACCGCTACTGTTACTGCCACCGAGACCGAGGCCTCCGCCACCGATATTTCGGCCACCGTTACTGCCACCGAGACCGACGTCTCCGCCACCATCACTGCCTCGCAGGAGTTCACCACCTCGACCATCTTTGCCACGACCACCTACACCATCACCTCTTGCGCCCCGTCCGTCACCAACTGCCCCGGCAGAGTTGTCACCAGGACCGTCGCCATCGGTACCACCGTCTGCCCCGTCTCCACCACTGACAGCCCTGCGTCCGGGACTGTCACTCCTCTCCCGACTAGCCTGCCCACTGGTTACACCACGTCGACCATCTACTCCACCAAGACCTACACCATCACCAGCTGCGCTCCCACCGTCACTGACTGCCCCGGCAAGATTGGCCAGACCACCACTGTCCTCGTCCCCATCAGCACCACCGTCTGCCCCATTACCGACGTTATCACCGCTACTCAGCCTGCGACCGATGTTCCTCAGGAGACTGATGCTGTCACCCCCACTCTTCCCGTGACCGACGTTCCCCAGGAGACTGACGTCCCCGAGGCTTCTGAGGGTCCCGAGGAGGGCTTCACCCCCATCGTCAAGGCCAGCACTAGCATCAGCCAGTTCACCACCGTCACTGTTGCCAAGCCCACCACTTCCGCCGTCGAGGAGGAGGTCAACACCGCCACCGTTCCCGAGGTCATTGTGGTTAAGCCCACTCCCTCCGGCGGCTTCCCCCACAGCAGTGGCTCCGGTGTCGTGCCCCCCAGCGCTTCGGCCACTCTCCCCGTGACCGCTGGTGCCGGCCGCAACGCCGTTGCCATTGGTGTCCCTGCCGTCCTGGCTGCTTTGGTCTTCGCCCTCTAAAGAAGCCAAATTGTACGATTTGTTTTTCTTGTGTCAATATTTTTTTCACCAGTCTTTGCATGGAATCATGAGCATCTTTCATGTTTTGGATATGGAAAGAAAGTTTGAGGGGATGGGGTGATTTGTCATTGGCTTGAGCAGATGAACATTTTTGTTTTTCATCTTTATTTTATATGTATGTATGTATGTATGTGAGAGTCGAGTTGAGAATTGTTGAATATACCAAAAATGTACTCAGATTGTAATATGTCTGTTCACAATTTTGCATGATACCACCGAATGATTTGACTTTGCATAAGTTCATAGCCAAACCTGTCTTTTCCTCTCATAGGTGAAGTGCACGGTGAAGGCCGCCGGCCTTCGGAGACATCGCCGGTTGGTTCGTTTCTTTGAATTGATTGATTGACAGTGATGAGGAGAGACATTCTTTCACAGCTCGCCCCTTCAAGCTCGAAAGGGACCAATAGGGTTGCTGCCGTTTTGAAGACAATGCTGTGAAACATTGCTGTCGAGAAGGGCGGCTAGATTTCGCAGAACTAACTTACAGTGCGAAGTACATCTCTATGACATCCCTAAAGGGGCCAGGTACATGAACAACGATGCATTTGGCCGTGTATCACAAGATCACCTGAGAGGCTTTGCCACTTCTTCGGCACTTGCCCTGGGAAAGATGAGCGAAAAGATACGATCACAGAGTGTAGGTTGTAGACGCAAAAGGTTGAGACATTCACACCGTAGCGACCTACCTTCCACTTCCCCTTCCGTTACACTTTCACACTCTGTTCTGAGTTTGTGTCCCGGAGAATGCCTGCTTTGGGAAGGATGCAGCATGGAAAGTGCCGTGAACAAGGGGAGCAGAGTTTTTGTGGCTTGCTCCTTTTGCCTTGTGATGTTTGCTCCTGCTGCTGTATGTAGGCTACATCACCAACACAACAAACCGCAAAAAAGGACTTGTTTTTGCCTTGGAAAAAGGCAAAGACGGGGGGTGTCACCGGTTTGGATTCTCGGTTCTGAGTGGCTAAGGTACACCCACCCACCCATCCCACCATCCACTTCACCGGATTCCATTCCGTCCGCCTCTCCCTAGAAAGACAAAGAAAATGAACCCGAGGATTCGGTAATTGGTCCGTCACTGAAGGGAGACAAGACAGGTAAGGTAGACAGTATACCGGTAGGACCCCAACCCAGACCAGCCCGCATGCATGCATTACACATCATGCCCGACCCCCTACTTCTGGCTGAAGTTTGAGAATGAGCAAGGGAAAATCCAATATGGAAGCGCAAGATTAATAAGAAAACAAAAAACAAAAAAGGGTGTTGTGTGTGAGAGAGTGCAGCAAGGCAAGCAAGTTTGACGCCACTTCTGCTTTCGGTGTGGTGGCAGAAAAGAGAGAAGGCCGACGACGGAAAAAGAAAGGAAAAAGCATAACCCCAGGAAAGAGGTCGATTTGACACATTGGTAAACTGTGGCGGCACCCTCTGCTCTGCGTGGGATCACTCAGCAGTGGCCGTGATCGATCGACGCATCTCTGATGTTCAGTGATAAGGAGATACCTACAAGAGTGCCTTCTCTGCGATAGGTTCTTCTCCTGTCCGGTGCTTTGGAACCCCCCCTGCGTCCAATTGATGGCGACTTAGGTAAGACCTGACCCCCAAGACCTTTTCCACTGTTTCTCTCCTCGACACCGTCTTTCCGCTTCCAAATTGACGGGTCAAGATGCTTTTTGATAGATTCCAAAGTGCCCCGTTGCAAGTTTTGTGGCACTTTGATTCCCACGTGTCATGGAATTCCAGACTGTCACTGGCGTGGGAGCTGAGAAAAGGTAAGAAGAAGGGCTGTCGGGCGCTATTTTAGTGCTACCTCCTGCGCGGGGCAGATGTTTCCAAGAGGCCAGAGACAAGACGCTCGCTCCAGTACTCCAGGTACCCACAAGCAACAGCTATCAGCTGCAAGACATGTCTCAACTCTCAAGCTTTTTATTGTTGAAGTCCAGATCGCGGTTTTTTCTCATGTCTTGACCGGACAGCGCTTCACCTCCGAGAAGACCGAGGAAGCAGTAGTAGGGGCCAGGCGCCGCCAAAGACGTTCAGCTTGTCGCTTTTTGTCTTTCTTTTTTTCCACTCCTCCCGTCAGACTGCACGTCGCCAAATACTGTACTCTCCATCCTCTAGATTTTCCACTCGTTGTTGCCCCCCTCTCTTATCCCCTCCTCCTCCTCCCTCCTCCACCTGGGCACTCCCCTCCATCTCCGGTGCGAACCGTAGGCCGTCCGCTGCGTCTTGGTTTTTCCAGTCCCGCTGTCGCCGTCCATCTCTTCTCCCACACCCCCCTCGTTGCCGTCCGCGTCATCTTTCTGGCCTCGCGATACATTACTCTTCGTTCTTCCCCCCCCCTGCATCCTTAGCTCTGGGCTGCGCCCTCTTCCAGTTTCCCAATGCCCTCCTTCTCGAGGCCATTGCTTCACGATGGCTACGATCGAGCCAAGGCTGATGCACCTCCTCAATAACTCCCAAGCCGAACCTCCATTACAACTCCCACCCATCTCCGCCATCGAACACCCACAATCGCTCTCCCTCCCGACTCTCGAACCCGATGTCATTTCTCAGAGGGGGAATGGCCGAGCCTCTCGTCCGGCGACACAGGTCCCTCCCATACCAACTCATGGAAACAACAACAATCACAATGTGTATCTACCGAGACTTTCCACTCGACCCGACGATGCTTACGCAAGCGACGACTCGGGACCGCACCTGACAGCTTCAACTCGTCCCCTCAACCTTCTCCTCGGTGATCCGGAACCGCCGGCCTCGTCTGCTCCGTTGTCGGTCCGAATGCTCGTCGAGGACGGCATACCTGAACCACAAGATGACGCCTCCAACAAAAAGAGACAGCATGTTTCGTCCACGGAAAATGACATGTTCCAGCTCCCACACCCCCTGAAGAAACAAAAATCGGCCCAGCTGTCTCAGCTCTCACAGCAGGCCATGCAGCCACCCGTTATCGCCGGTCTCCGAGCGCCACCGCCGAGCAAGAACGTCGCCGTATTTCCGCCCATCACTTCCGGACCTTTGGACGACTGTGAACTGCCGAACTTGAGTCTTTTAAGGGACTTCACTAGCAGCAGTGCTGCCAACCAAGACCGACGAGCTCGGCGCTACTCCGCGGGCTCCGGCTCTGCGGCTCCTATCGAACCGGTAGATAAGGCCAACAGCAACAGTCACAACAGTCAGAACACGACCGGGACAAAGAAGCGCGCTACGAGACCCAGAAAGAAATGGAGCGACGAGGAGACCAATACTTTATTACTTGGTGTGAGTCGCCACGGTGTTGGAAAATGGACAAACATTCTTGAAGACCCAGACTTTGTCTTCAACGGACGATCTGCAGGAGATCTCAAGGACCGGTTCAGGACGTGTTGTCCTGACGAGTTACGTGCGGAACTAGTCCATAAGCCGCGGTCCGAGGACGGGGACACTGAGAAGGTGCCTCGCCCAACTCCAGCTCTCGTTGCGGCTCCTACCCCCACGCCAGCTCCGCCGCCTCCCACCACATCGCGAAATCGGGGTGCCATGTGCCTTGAGGAGATTCTGTTTGATGACTCCGTCCTTGGCACGCCTCCACCAGATTCGGCGCGATCTTCAGGTCCGCCGAAACCTAGGAAGAGCCGAGCGCACCGCAAAAAGATGGAGGACTTGGCTGAACTCGGAATCAACGGTCCCTTCAAGCCGTCGCCTCGTCGGGAGAGACGGCCTTTTACGGCGGAAGACGACAAGCGAATTCTTGAGGGCGTAGCTTTGTACGGGCCTTCTTGGACCAAGATCCAGCGCGATCCCAAGTTCAAGTTCGAGAATCGGAAGCCTACCGATCTGCGTGATCGTGTCAGGAACAAGTATCCGGAAGTTTACGCGAGGATGGAGAAAGTCCCATTACTGCCTCACGAGGGCGGGATCTCGCTGGGTGCGGTAGAATCGTCTGCTGGTACGCCCACTGACAACTCGACCGGTACCCCAGGTTCCGGCCCGCCAGATCTGTATGTTAAAAGCGAGCACCAACTGAGTTACTCGAGTTCGAGGGAAGAAATACGGAGGTGGACCGGTACACCGGCTTATTTCGCCTCTACCGAGTCCCTTGTGGGACCCGCCGAAGGCCTCGAGACGACGACGACGGCGACAACAGTGACTGAGACAGCTCCTGCGTCGGCGTCTTGTAGTGGTAATGTCCACGAGATGGATATCAGTCGTCTGTTGTTGGATGACCCAAGAGCTCTTGGTGCGGACCACATGAAGAGGGATTCGGGGTCATATGATTATACAGGACCACCGAACGGGCACCATCCTCTCCCGCCAGCATCTTTCGACTCACGTTACTTACCTTCCCGGTAGGCCAACTGCCCGCCCGGCTGATGTTGTGCGAGTTACTAGAACTTACAGTGTGTTTTATGTTTCTATGTGTCCTTTCTGTTCTCCTTTTAAGCAGGGTTATCTATGAGCGCTGGCTCGGTGTTTTGGGACTAAATTGGCATGGTAGAAACTGACTGGGACTTTTGCCTTTACTGTCATTTACTGCCTCTTGAAGGATTTTTTTTTCCTTGTTTGGTATCCGTTTTCATTTGGTGTCCACGGGGATATATACGGTACGGTCTCCGGTGTAAAAGACGCCATTGTATGAGACCGGTGATACACAAAGTCTGTCTAGGCGATATCATTATCGCAATTGCCCTGCTTGGGGCTGGGGTTTCGCTTTTCTTCTCTCTTCGTCTTATGGTTTTTAGAACGGAAAAACAAAGCGGAAAGAGAGCAATCTCTACCACAGGACGAGGGAAACAGGGTTCTCCAGGTTTATTTTATCAGGACCGGAGCTTTGGGCGTGTTTACACGGGTTGTGCTAGCAGCTTGTTTGGGCATTTCTCTCGTCTTTTACTGTCACTATCGTTGACTTTGAACTCCTCCTAAATCAGTTTTGATACGCCAAGTTGCTTGCTGGAAGCAATATGAGCCAAGTAAAATACAAGATCGAATAATTTGGCTTGAGAACCAATTTCATGAGTCTTGTTGTGTTAAAATCGATTGTGAAGTGTACCGACCAAGCGTTGTAACCGGGAGTCCAACAGCATTTGAGCATGGGGCCATTGCACTGAGCACACCACACCGGAGCACTTTGAAAGTGAATTCAGCTGCCTCCACTTTTTGGGCTGAATTTGGAATGAGCACTGACCAGCATTTTCCTGCCCCTCTCCACCGCTTTCGGTTCCCCACCAATTTCTCTAGGGTTTGCGAGGCACAAATTGGTTTTTTGGTTGATTTGGTCGAACTTCCACTTCGCGATCTTCCTTTCCCGTTTCCCTTCGACCAGCACATCGACGCCAAACCGCCAAAATGGGTAGAGGACCGTAAGTAAAATTCACGAACCCCTTCATTTGCGACGTGCTCGTTTAATTTCTTGAAAGCAAATGTTCAATTATGAACTGCCGCTTCTCAAGATTTTGTCCGATTGCGATAGCTTCGTCCACCATCAAGGCGGTTTCAGAGACACGAATACCTGCCTGCCGATATCGACGATGGCTAACTCTCTGGCTACAGGAAGAAGCACCAGAAGCGCCTTAGCGCCCCCTCGCACTGGCTCCTCGACAAGCTGTCGGGTGTCTATGCCCCTCGCCCGTCGGCTGGTCCTCACAAGCTCCGCGACTGCATGCCCTTGATCGTCTTCGTCCGCAACAGACTCAAGTATGCGCTCAACTTCCGCGAGACCCGCTCCATCTTGATGCAGCGCCTCGTCAAGGTTGACGGCAAGGTCCGCACCGACATGACCTACCCCGCTGGCTTCATGGACGTTATCAGCATCGAGAAGACCGGCGAGAACTTCCGTCTTATCTACGACACCAAGGGTCGCTTCACCGTCCACCGCATCGGTGACGAGGAGGCCAAGTACAAGCTCGGCAAGGTCAAGCGCGTCCAGCTCGGCCGTGGTGGTGTCCCATTCTTGGTTACGCATGATGCGAGAACGTGAGTTCTTCCGACATCTATCAGCCGTTGGACCAAGCTTTGGTTGAATTTCGTGAGAAGCTCTACCCGTTGGTGCAGTTCCACATGTCTTGAAATGGCATGATCTGTATTGATTGGGGAAAAGCCGCGAATTCAAAACAGTTGAAGCAGGGATCTATACGGTTGGTACGTTTAAACTTCCCCTCAGTTATGCTAACGTGTGACTGCCTACAGCATCCGCTACCCCGACCCTCTCATCAAGGTCAACGACACTGTCAAGATCGACCTCGAGACCGGCAAGATCACCGACTTTGTCAAGTTCGACACCGGTGCCATCGCCATGGTTACCGGCGGTCGCAACATGGGTCGTGTCGGTGTCATCACCCACCGTGAGCGTCACGATGGTGGCTTCAACATCGTCCACATCAAGGACGCTATTGACAACACCTTCGCCACTCGTGAGACCAACGTCTTCGTCATCGGCTCTGAGAAGCCGTGGGTTTCCCTGCCCAAGGGCAAGGGTGTCAAGCTCACCATCGCTGAGGAGCGTGACCGCAGACGCGCCACTGCTCTCGCTCACTAAAAAATGGGTAATGATGAATCTCGGATAGGGCAGGACAATATTGGGTTGCTGAATTTTTAAATGATGAAGCAAGAAAAAGGATGGCGTAACGGATGTGTCACTTTTTTAGTTTTAGGCTCGGCTGTTTAGAGCCTTCTTGCCAAACTGGTATACCCTTGGGCCAGTTTTCGGCTCCAATACTGGACTGCTCTTCCACTTGACAAACATTTTGAGTATTGTGACTGTGCTTTTTTTTTTTTTTTTTTTTTTTTTTTTTTTTTGAGATATCCCACCTCTCACCCCACGCCTTCACCGGGCAAATCTCCGTACACGTCACTTGGCGAGATGGTGGCTTTACTTTCATGGCGGTGAAGAGGTGACCTCTCATGCATGCAACGCCTTCTACGTATATCTCCTGTGAAACTCGTACGAGAAAGATTTTTTTTTCGGTCTTGATAAAATAAAAACAAGGCTTTTTGCTTCTTAAGATTTTCACGGCAGGTGATCATCCTCTTGCAGCTCACACATCCTTCCAGCCTTCCAGCCCAGCCCCCTCTTGTTACCGTACATACACCCCCTCACCCCCTCTTTTGGCTAGGTATTCCCATTGCAAGGACTGCCCACCCACCCCCGTGCATTGCATAAGTCACATAGGGTACGATTTTCGACCCCTCTCTCTAACCAAGTGCCTTGTAAGCTACCGTACATGTAGGTTGTCTGTCCCCTCTTTTCTTGGGAGACAAACATACCCGCCAGATCGGTCGAGTTGCATGATCTAGTTTCTCTCCTCCTCTCCAATCTAACAGGGACGGAACACTACTTAGCTAGCCAGTGTGTGGTCATGGGAGGGGGAGGCATGGAGATGATTCTGTATTTGGTTCATTTGTTTGCCTCTTTAACCACTGGGGGAGGGTCCTCCCTATCACTCTGCAGCTTTTAAGGATGCGAGGGTAGAGTATACGGGTTTGTGGGCAGCTAGAGGAGGTACTTAGTAGGTGAGAAGAAGAGGGACTAGGTATGGATTTGTGGGTGGAAAGTTGAAGAGAAGTGATATGTGACAGACAGAAGAAAGAAACCTGGAAAGTAAAGTTTAGGGTTTGTTTGTTTGACCGTCGATATCCGATGGGAAGAATGGATGGATGGATGAAATTCTATTCCGCCACCACACAGTTTTAAAAAAAACTTGTCTTTTTTCTCTCTCTTTGGGTTAAGTATTGAGGCTTGGCCGCAGGAGGAAAGGAAGGTCTGCTTTTTCTCATGGTATGTACTTTACACTCTACGATGTAGGTACAAGGGCGGTGATGTGCTGAGGAGTTAGAACTACCTGGTAGGTTTGAGGGTGTGACATGTATGTTTCAACCTCGCTGTGTTTCTACCTCGTTATGTTTGGCCCATCATGATCGTCTTCTCGCCTTCTGCCCCGAGGAACAGTCGGGCCGTGACAGCTACGGTAGTAATCGTGTTGAAGACATTTGTGAGCCTTATTACTGGAGATTTCGTTTCTCTTCCTGTATTTCAATGTTGTGGTCCATAATATGTACACGGCATATGTCCTACCTGACGTCGGTGGGTAGTGTAGCTGAGTGGTGACCAAACCCCGTGATGTGCGTTGTGCTGTTTCTTGTGTAGCCTTCCCCGCCATTTTGTGCATATACATTGCATGTTTGTCCAACGAGGAAATATTGAGGAGAGAATGTCTGGTCGCGTGACATAAACTCTGAGTTTTATCCCCTCGATGACCCGAGCCTACGGGCTGTTGCAGGGACTGATGATCTCGACGGCGAGGCTCTAGAACGTGGGGTACATCAGGAAGATGCAGTGAAGGGTATTACCATTTGGTAATAGTGAAAGAAAGGCCGTTTATAGGATACACTGTACACTAGACGTTGTCAGATCCACAGTGAGATTGGAATATATGGATATGCTTCTCCGAGATTGCCGATCTGTGCTATCCTGATCTATCAGGGCAGTCATTCCCCCACCTCTGGAATGGCCTGTCGTTTCAACATCTTGTCCCACACGTCAGGTTGAGGTCACGAGACAGGTGATTACTACGCTGGTTGGCTTCCAAGACATCTGGAATTTCTTGCACCTGCGTTATTCCATACGAAAGCCGGACAGGTGCATGGCTCGAAGAGGAGAACAGGACGATAGCTGGTTAGGGTTCCATGTTTGCCCCCTCCACTCTTCTTGCCCCGTTATACGATCCTACCTTGGGGTTTCTTCGGGTTCACCGACGTTGAAAAGAAAGCTCGGGGATACGAATCCATGGCCTCGGGTCCTGTCCGTCGGTCTCACACAGAGAGGCATTTTTTCTTCTTTGTTGGGCGGTGACGAAAGGAGAGGCAACATTTTTGCCCCCTTCCCAGCTGTTCAGGGGTTACGGTTCTTGCATGTTTTTGTGTGTGTGTGTGTGTGTGTGTGTGTGGAAGGGCAAGGAAGGAAGACAGCTCATGTCCAACCCCCTTTTCTGCAGATTTATTCCTTTTTCTCCCCGTTGTTCCACCGCAGACTTTGATGACCAGTGAGGTTCTTGCGATCCTGCGCCACCAGACGTTGGGTGCTGCCACCGACATGTTTTTGATTGACCTGTTCCTGGAACTCGGTCAACGACATGTGCCGGTCCAACCGTTACGCCGCTCTTTTCTTTGCTTCTTTTCGTCTCTCGACTTTTCCGTCAGGCGATAACCTCCGCGGGAAAGCAACACACGGCAAGATTGAGGCTGGCAGACAAGGTGTCATTGTAGGGAGAAGGGAGATGTCGTACTGTGAAAAGCTGTAGAAGCGGTAGTACGCACACACCCCACCTGCCTAGGTCTCGTGGAGAGTTGCTGGTTCTGTGTGTGCAACTTGGGCACGTGGTCCCGTGCAGATATCCCATTGCCTTGACCAAAAGCCGCGCATACAGGTCCATTACTGCAGGACCAAGGATGATTAGCGAGGGTGGGCATCTCGAGAATTGCGTACGTGGAGCAGGTGGTTGTGAGAAAAGGGTGGGAGAATGCTACTCTGATGCAGAGTCGTGTGCCTTGCAGCGCCGAGATGACTGAAGCTCTGAGCTGAGAGGCACCAATACCAATCTACGGAATGCCCTGAGGACATTGCTTCGTATGCTGAGTGAAATTCTCCGTCGACGTGGGGGCTCACTCTGATAAAGGAACGGGAACTTGGAAGCCAGGAAGGAGGTTCTCCCATGCTACCCACCCTTTCTCTTCAAGGTGTATTCAATGCTTTAGGCTGAGATACATAGCGGCGTGGGTGAAATGGTGATGTTGCTGAAAATAGCGCGAGGCAGAGAAGAGAAAAGATCGGTCGGAAGCTTTCACTCATCGCGTGCTGTTCACTCCCGGCAGGCAAACACAGACGTCGAAGGGACCTGGCCAGTGACACCCCGGATTCAATTCGTTCGAGAATCTGGACCCGGTGAGATCCTCTTGTCACTCTTGAGGGGTTCCATTGGTCCAAAAACAGACGGGAGCCTTTGAAGAGCACGATCGGTTACGCAGCTTCTAGGTTACAGTACACACATGCAAGGCCGACGACCCCTCATGAATGCCCGGTTGATGAGACCTTGAGCTGGGGGGGTGTGCAAAGATCAATACAAATATCAGGCAAGCGTTCTCTGACTATGAGCTCATATCCTCGTGAGTCCCGTCCCCTCTTCGGAGCTATCCGTAAACGGCGTAGACGGGATGAGATATGGAACGATTATGAGCCGCACATGTTGGGGGGTTAGAAGTGTTCAGGAAGGAAGCAAGCTTTCCGCTTTGATCAGAAAAAGGTTCCAAAGAAATAAATATTAAAAAAAAAAAAAAGATATCCATGGCTATCAAGGTGCAGCCGCCGGTATTAATATGCTGTGGGTATCCCGTAGCAGTGCGGGGCAGCTAGGACCCAACAGCCTGGCTTGGCATCGGATGGCAGACGGCCGAGATTGGGCCCTTTCCACGGGAAGAAAGTTCGCCAGATGTTCTTTTGGTGTTCCACTGCATCAACCCGGATTTTTAGAGCTTGTTGAGCCGCTCCATTCTTGCAGAGGAGAGTCGTTTTTGCCGAAAATCGACTCAAGGTCGGTCAAAGCAAGGTGAAAGGTAGAAAGGAGCTTCTCGACCTCAGATGTCCTCTTCTTCCACCTACATGGTCTCCTCCGCAGGTTGGGGCACACATTCTGCACATCTGCTCCTGCACCTCCCCACATCGTCGGGGCGGTCTACCTAGGGGGGACAGGACAGCTTGGTATGACGGTGTTACATGTTACACCAAAGATGACATTTTTGTGTGTTCTCCAACCGCATCCAAGACATACATACGATTCAGCATTGGTCTTTCTGTCCCATGACCCCTCAGCCAATTTATGTTCATGCTGACCATCCCATTCCTCACCAAGGAGCATGACGATGGGAAACTCCCGTGCCGTCTCTGACCACCTTCAGGTTATTCGCTAGTTTTTGTCTGTCCGTAATGGAACTGTGACTGCAAGATAACGACGAAAGGAGTCAGCTCCGAAGACGGGGCCTGGATAAGGTAGGTAAGTGAGCAGTCGACTGTGATTAGATGTTTCATCAGGGACTTGTCTTCTGATATCGGTGGAATTACGCCGTCGGTATCCGCGGCCTATCTCGAAAACACTCAACAGATACGGTAGGAAAGCTGGAAGGCACACGAGAGGATGGGCACCAGCGCAGGAGATGGTATGCAGCTTTGTGTTCTCCCGCAAGATTCGTCACTTCATAGCCTCGTCACTGGACAGCCAGAGCGGAATGCTTTACGGACGGAGCACTATCCAGCACGGCGCAGAAGAAACTACAATCTCGGTGTGGAATCACACATCGTGTGCGGGTTACCCCCAGCCAACCAAGAGTTGCAGGACCGCCGAGATCATGACCACTAAAGAACAACAGATGTCAGGAGAGCACGCCTAACTCATCAAACAATTGACCCTAAGGTAGAGGGCCCCAACAGGAGGGGAAACTTCACCGCAGAAACAATCTTCAATTCAGGGCGGGTTCTTGTCACGGTGGCTACCTCGGGTACCTATTCTGGAGTGCCACATGCAGCAAACATGGACCCGTAAACCTGCAGATGCGAAATACTATCAAGGCTGTGTCTCATCTTCTCCCTCTTCCCCTCCCATCTCCTCACCTATCCCATCCCACCTGATGGGATGTTGAAGAATCGAGGGACGGTGCGGGGCGGATCATGCCCTGGGCTGCCAAACCGACTAGGGCATCCCCCACTTGCCTCTCCAGGAAAGTCCACGTCTGATTCCCCAGTGGTAATGAGAAAGAAAAGCCGTAATACGGTGTATTCCCTTCATCACCCATCGCCGTTCGGTACTGATCTCATGGTCACAGCCTTCGGATCACGATACTTCTAACCAGGGGGAAATTAGCATTGGATGTTCAAAGTGGATTTCGCGTCTCCTCGGTAGGTTTTCTGTCGTTACCTTAGCTTCGTGGACCATCGTATATATGGCAGAACTTTAAAAGTCACCGTGGCTGACGGCGGTAGGTGCCGATGGCACGAGACGCACACGCTACCTACCTACCTATCTAGAGCCCAGGATGTATCTACGCGAGAAATTTTCTTCCACATTCATCCATCCTCTCTCGTCACCGCAGCGTCTCCTCCTCTTCAATACACATCCCACCCCACTGCCGCATGCATTATGGTGGCCCCACGACGAGTGGGTGAGGAAGGGGTGAAACGTCAGCGGAGTGCAGCAGCAGCACCAATGTTTCTCGTCTTTTCAATTTCCTTTGGTTGCCCATCTCTAGCAGAAAGATGACCTGGTTGACGGTGGTTAGTGGTTACACAAAGTACCACTATCTTCTTGACCAGCCTTAGCTCATCCGTGACGGCCATTTTGGCTCCCCTCTTCCGCCCAGTCCTCTGCCTTTGCAGTTTTTTCTCTCCCAATTTCTTTTCTTTAAGGCCTGCTGTAATCTGTAGACGAAAACACAACATGCGCGTGTCTGTGCCGGCCGGCCACTTCATGCCGCCTGTCCATCGCTTCAAGTGAAGAAGAGATGGGTATGGATTCCGTATACCGTCTGATATCGGTACATGTACAGGCAGTTTACGGATATGTACTTCTCTCGTACAAATAGTGACAGGTCAACCACCACGCCCTGTCACCACGACCCAAGCAGCACAACAAAAACCCCCTTCCCTCTCATCTCTTGCTTGTCAAGGTTTAGTCCAAGCAAGTCCTGTCTGATTGGAGCTGTGGTACTCCACCCCCGATCCTGCATCTTCGTCCGCATCTGGAAGCGGAAAGGCATTATTACGAGGCGATACCTACCTGCCACTCCTGCCCCAGTGGCCACCGATTTCAAGTTTCTCTACCGTCATTCACACATCTCGTTCTCCTCTCCTTCACGGGGGGCTAGTGGATGAGAAAATCTGAACTCGGAAGACACACCAGGGCTACCCACTATGGTCTCGTCATCTGCGCTCCTGCCCTCTGCCTTGTCTTCATAACCTGCAACCCCCCGCCCTCTCCCTTCACCTTGCTCCTCGTCTTCTCTGTTGCCACTCTCACCTTGCCTACCCACACCGACCGCTGACCACAAGACCCGGCCGGCTTCCCTTCAACTGCTCCGGGATCAAAGGTACATCATCGGTAGGTGTCCTGGTGAGCGGCGAGTGACGGTTGTGGTTGCTATCCCGGATCCAGAACATTCTCACAAGAGCCAAGAAAAGCGGGTATTCATAGATCAGTCATATGGTCGGTATATTGTATCGAGGCTGATTGAGAAAAGCTCAGACCGCCGCAGCGAGGAAGTCGGATCGCGTCACGTTCTTGTGTTCTCGTCCCCATTCACACTTTGCGTCAAACCCAAGTCATCCCAGACAAACAGCACTGAAGCAGAGACGCGGAAAGAGGAGCCAATCCGGTGCAAGTACGGTATTGCAACCTGCAGGTCTCCAGAAGAACGCAGGAGCAGTACCTCCTCCATCATCTCCTGCATGTCGGCAAATCGATTTCTGAGGGCGGCCAAGCTCGGTCGATCTCTCAAGGTGCTGAACAATGCCCCTCGCTGTGTTGCCGGCCGGCAGCTTTTTACCACCACTGCTACCCGGCGCACCAGAACCGACAGCCGGCAGGAACCTCGATTAGCATCAACATGGTCTGTCTCGGGCGTCATGGCCATTGCTTCAGCTGCAGGTCTTTTCGGCTGGGGCGTATCTGAGCTCCGGCACGGGGGCTTCCCGGGCACCGTGTTGTTCGATAGCGCCTCTGACTACCCCAGATATGCAAGCATGCGCGAGATGGAGCAGGTACGCCGCATCAGCTGATCATGCCAGTTCAGCTTCTTGATCCCTACATAATATGTAGAAACCATCACTGACATACCTACGCTGGCAGGCTTTGAGGGAGATTCGCGAGGAAGTTGGGGGTGAGGACGACATCATTTCGACAGACCCGGACGATTTGCACGCTCATGGATATTCGGAATGGTCAACGACCAACCCGGAAGGCTTACCTGTTGCGGTGGCGTACCCGCGCTCCACGGAACAGGTGTCCGCCATTGCTCGCATTTGTCACAAGTATCACGTGCCAGTGATCCCCTATTCTGGCGGCTCCAGTCTCGAGGGAAATTTCTCTGCGCCGTTCGGAGGTATCAGTGTTGATTTTGCGTATATGGACAAGATCATACAGTTCAACAAGAACGACATGGATATCGTTGTACAACCCAGCATCGGCTGGCAGGATCTGAACGAGCAGTTGGCTAAGATGGGAAGCGGGCTCTTCTTCCCCATCGACCCTGGTATGTGTCACCCGAGAGGCGTGTGAAAGACTGCTGCTCCTTTTGTTACAATAAGGACTAACGAAAATATAGGCCCGAGCGCCAAGATTGGTGGCATGATAGGTACCAATTGTTCCGGGACGAATGCTGTGAAGTATGGGACGATGAAGGACTGGGTCATCAACCTGACTGTGGTTCTTGCTGATGGGACAGTGATCAAAACAAGACGGCGACCGCGCAAGTCCTCGGCTGGATACAATCTCAACGGCTTATTCGTCGGCTCTGAGGGTACGTTGGGTCTGGTCACCGAAGCCACTCTCAAGCTCACCGTCATACCTGAGGAGTTTTCCGTCGCGGTTGTGACATTCCCATCGATTCGAGATGCCGCATCAGCAGCCGCTGAAGTAATGCAAACGGGCATTCCTGTGGCAGCTATGGAGATCATGGATGAAGTCCAGATGAAAGTGGTCAACATGGGTGGGGCAACAGCTCCAAGGGTCTGGAAGGAGATGCCTACTCTTTTCTTCAAATTTTCTGGTACCAAAGCTGGGGTCAAGGAAAACATCAGCATGGTGCAGAAGATCACAAAATCCAACAAGGGGAGCAACTTTGAGTTTGCAAAGGACGCTAGGGAGCAAAAGCTTCTCTGGTCGGCTCGGAAAGAATCTCTGTGGTCCATGCTTGCACTGCGCAAAGATGGAGAGGAAGTCTGTAAGTTGTCGGAGAAGGGATTTTCTGATTCATGAGATGCCCAGTGGCTAACCTTCGTTTCCAGGGAGCACGGATGTTGCAGTACCATTCAGCCGCCTAGCTGACATCATCGAGGTTAGCAAAAAGGAGATGGACGAATTGGGTCTCTTTGCCAGCATTTTGGGCCATATCGGGGATGGCAATTTCCACGAAAGCATCATATACAATCGGCGGGATAAGGGCGAGAGAGAGAAAGTCGAGACCTGTGTGAAAAACATGGTGAAGAGAGCCTTGGAGATGGAGGGCACATGCACGGGTGAGCATTCGATCGGTTGGGGTAAGAAGGAATCTCTTCTCTGGGAGGTTGGGCCCGACACAGTAGGAGTGATGGTAAGTTGTCCTCATTTTGGATCAGATGCAACCATACGTACTCACTGGACTCATAGAAAGCGATCAAGGCGGCGCTGGATCCTCACTGGATCATGAACCCCGGCAAGATTTTCGACCGGGACAGGCAAGGTTAGACAAAAGCATACATATTCCCCCAGCGAGAGCAACAAACCCATATACGGATGGATTACCAGATCAAGCATTCTACACAACATTGGGCAACCAATCATGAGAAGACGTCATCGTGGAGGACTTGCATTTGCATGTTGGACATTATGCTGTCCTAAAGGGGAAGTAGGGGTGTAGTATATCTGGTTTGCCGTGTCTTAGCAAACCAAAAGTGCGAAGCATTCATTGGGAGTGGTCCCAAAAAAAAAAAAAGAGGTTCTTATCTTACCCATAGTTCACTCAACACTTACAAGGCGTTGATTTGAGAGCGGTTGGTCTATGGTTAGACCTACTCGATCATTTGGGAGGATCATCTGTCAGGCTTTTTCTGTTTTAGTGACTTGATAATTCTATCCCTGTGCAAGATAATGTCGCTGTCGTAGTGGTTATCCTATCCAGGTCCGGGTTCCCACAGATGGTTTTCTTTCCTGAATCACCAAACAGCACAGTCTGTTGGCGAGTGTTGTCTGCAGTTAGCCGATCACAGCATCAGTCATTCGACGAAGAGCATCCACGATGGATTCTTCACGGCATCCGGCAACTCCCCAAGACTCTGATTGTTGAGATTTCGGCATACCTTCCAGGTTAGGTACCTAGGTAGTTTCCCTGATAAGTCCTTACTATCGAGGTATCTTCTTGATCCCTTGGGAAGTATCACGCCGCGAGACCTTGTGATGGAAGTAACGACTGTGCCGGCGTCGAACTTTTTACTGCCTCCCCCGCCGGCACCCTTTCCACCTGTTCGTTTGCCACGGTGAAAGCTCACTCTAGCAAACACTCTTGCTCCGCTCTCTAACTTGCCCGACGCTGGGATGGGAAACCAGAAGATTGTCTCCTCTTACAACCCTTCCGACTTCTTCTCCCGACTTCTTCTCCCGACTTCTTCTCCCGACTTCTTCTCCCGACTTCTTCTCCCGACTTCTTAACTTCCTGCTCCTAATATTTCATTCTCTAATCCTGCTTGGGCTTCTTAATTCAGCCAGTTCCTGTTTCTCCCACAACCAGGTGCTCTGCCGCAGACGTTAAAATCAGTTTTATCAATCAAACCCTTTCATCGGTTCTTCCATTCCTGCGCCACTCGAGCCAAAAAATATTCCCCAAGTTCGGTATCACACCTCTTCGTCTGACGTGAGTATCATAGTGCCTCCTTCGTCCCAGATTTTCCCGTCACTCTGGAATCCTACTCCACCGACAAGTCTTTCGTCTCTCCATCGTTTCACGTGGCTGCCGACCATCGTTTCGTACGGGATAATTAGCTCAAGAATGAAATTGAATTCTCACAGGACGAAAGCGGACTTAATGATATTATACGTTTCATTCGACCGCTACTAAGACGCTTGGAAATGATTCCCGACTTCGTCATCAACAATCAACCGCCGGAGGCCCCGGCAACAAGGCCTCAGAATGGCTTGGGGAATGGCCAAGTCACACGTCCTTCTCATCTGCCCCAAGAGTTCCGTTCTCCCACACCATCATTCCGTCCCAGCAGGCTCCCTCCTTCAGGCGGCTTCAGTACCAATCGTCACAGCCGACTGAACCATCCCAATCTCGGTAGATATAACCATTACGAGGCCAGAAACCGTTTCCCTCCCAACAATGGCCCCTGTCAGGGCATTCGAGCATCACCCCAGCAACCGAACATTGTCCCCGAGACTTGGGTGACAAGAAAAAGTGTCGTTCTCCGAGTAAGTGGTGTTCCCGAAAGCGCCACACCCTGGAATCTCAAGCGCTTCTTCGACGGCTTCGGCAATGTCGTGTCCGTTGAGCTTGACGGGGAGTGTTCTGCGAAACTACGATTCGATCCTCCTCCTAAGGACCTAAGCTTCCACCAGGATGGACGTTGCAGACTTGTAATCAATGGCGTAACACATTGGGTTGAAGTCTATTTCCCCGAGAGACAATGGAGCGAGAGGAACACTCTACAAACACCGCTTGGAAACATGTGCCCGACGGTAGTGGAAGTGGCGTTATCCAAAGTCACGCTAGGACTTCTTACCGAGCCCACAACATTTATGGGCAAGAAGGAGATCTCTGCCTTGAGCCTGAATCTCAAAGTCGACTTCAAACGGATGAAGTTGGTGGTGAACTTTCCCTTGAGGCGTGGCCAGAATTGGACACATCACAGAGTCGACATCAAGTTCGGGGTCATCAAAGGTATCGACCATATGACTACTGCCGAAAGCCGTGCCGTCTTGGTCATATCGCTTCTGGACGCACCTGTGTTCTGGCGGAAGAAGAATGACATCGATGAGTCTGCATGGGTGGGCCGACTCTCATTTGAGGAACACGAGATGTGGTGCAGAGCTACCAATATCATGCAGGATCCTGAGAGCGATCAAAAGCCGCTCTCGGTCGAAGAGAGTGGATTTGACGTCGACGTGGGGCGATGGACAGTATACTGGTTGGAGCTGGGCAAAGATACTCAAGACACATGGACCCAAATCGCCGCACACTTGAGGGACTGGAATATACAGACGGGGCATGCTAAGTTCATCCAAACACCAAACCGGGACCCTGAGCTCTGGCCCGTCTTGAAGGAGCCTGCTAAGATGCTCCAAGCACCATCATGGCAACAGGATTTGTCACTTTTGGGGTCGACTGCGCATGTCAGCTTGCCCTTCGACGTCCGATACCAGCTTGAAGTCTGTGTTTCTCGTGGTATTCTGAGCGAGTACAGCGTCGGCCACGAGTTCTTTGAAAAGTTGATGGAGCTGTCGGATCCCAGCACTATCCTCCACGACCGAACGAACCGAGCACGTTTGATCCTCGAGTACGCTGCAGACCAAGGAAAGAGGATATGGAATCCCATGGACTTGCTGAGCGACCCAGCGGCCTTGTCATACTATCCAACAACGCTACACATACCGAACTACTGCGCGTTGGTTCGCAAGATCACCGTGACACCGACCAGAGTTTATTTCAGTACTCCAGGAGTTGAGACCACGAACCGTGTGATTCGCCGCTACTGGGATGCCCAGAAATATTTCATCCGCATACAGTTTACTGATGAATTGCTGGAGGGAAGAGTCAATGGATCTGACGCCGATAAGAATGACGAGCTGTATGCTCGCATTTACCGTGCCTTGTTCCGGGGCGTACGCATGGGAGTCTGGCACTGGCAGTTTCTCGCGTTCGGCAACTCGCAAATCCGGGAGAATGGCGCCTTTCTTTTTTGCCAGCCTGAGGATTCTCGGGATACAATCCCATCTTGCGATATCATACGCGACTGGATGGGTGATTTCAAGCATATCAAGGTAGTCGCCAAATATGCGGCCCGGCTTGGACAATGTTTCTCAACCACACGCCTTTTGAAGGGGATCTATGCTCCTCTGATAGTCAAGATTCAGGACATAGACATCGAAGAAGGGAGATTCTGCTTCACTGACGGCGTCGGAAAGATCTCACCCGTGCTGGCTGGCCTCATCGCTGACGAATGGAAAGTATGCCCTCCACCCTCGGCATACCAATTCCGCATGGGAGGCTGCAAGGGGGTTTTAGTGACATGGCCTGACGTCAAAGGAACAGAGGTTCAGGTTCGCCCGTCACAGGAGAAGTTTTCGGCTGCGTTCAACGGCTTGGAGATCATCAGATGTTCGCAGTTCTCGTGTGCTACCCTCAACCGACAGACAATCACGGTTCTTTCCTGCTTGGGAGTTCCCGATGAAACATTCGTCAGCATGATGCGCGAGCAGCTCGCTCACTACAACGCCGCCATGACAGACGGGGCAAAGGCTGTAGATATGCTGACCTCGTACGTGGATGAGAATATGACCACCTGCAGTATAGCCGCCATGATCAAGAGCGGGTTTATGGCGTCAAACGAGCCGTTCGTCCGGACCATTCTCCAGCTCTGGCGATCGTGGTCAATCAAAGCCCTCAAGGAGAAGGCGAGGCTTATGGTGGACAAAGGAGCTCTTGTTCTCGGCTGCGCAGATGAGACTGGAACCTTGAGGGGCCATGTAAAGAAACTTGAGGGCCGCAGCAAGGTCACCCAGGACGAACTCCCACAGATCTTTCTACAGGTTTCAGACCCGAAAGCTCCAGGAGACTACACAATCATCACTGGGATATGCATCGTCGGCCGCAATCCTTCGCTCCACCCTGGCGATATTCGGGTCGTGGAGGCCGTGGATGTCCCCGCTTTGAGGCACATCAGAGATATGGTCGTGTTCCCTATCACGGGCGACAGAGACGTGCCCAGTATGTGCTCCGGTGGCGATCTGGATGGCGACGACTTCTTCGTCATCTGGGACGAAAAACTTGTTCCAAGTGAATGGTCTCACCCTCCGATGGATTACACCCCTCCGAAACCCATCACGGAGTCATCGTCTTCCGCTGTCGAGAACTTGGCTTCCTTCTTCGTTAAGTTCATGAAGAACGATAGGCTGCCCCTAATAGCTCACGCTCATCTGGCCACTGCGGACCACGACCCCGAGGGTGCTAAGAGCCGCAATTGTAAGTCCAGCTCCTAACTCTCCTCTTTTCACACGTAACCTAACGTTTCTTCCTCTTACAGGCCTCGATCTTGCTGAGTTGCATTCGGTGGCTGTAGACTATGTCAAAACGGGAGTTCCTGCCCAATGGAACAAGAAGCTAGATCCGCGGCAGTGGCCTCATTTCATGGAGAAGCGCAAGGGCAAGTATCACTCACACAGAGCCTTGGGAAAGCTGTACGACATGGTGAAAAGTGAAGTCTTTGACTCAACCAAGAACTATACTTTGCCATTTGACGATCGCATCCTGAATCGTTACGTCCTCGGCAACGACTTGCTAAAGCAAGCCCGCAAGATCAAGACACAGTACGATATTGGAATGCGTCGAATTCTCGGCCAACTGGAAATCCCTACAGAGTTTGAGGTTTGGACAAGCTTTGTCATGTCAAAACCTCGGATCGGTACCGATTACAAGGTTCAAGAAAAGGTTGGCCGCGAGGCAGCAGCTCTCAAAAGCCAGTTCCGCGAATTATGCACCAAAGCAGCGGGTGGTCGACACTTCGAGGCTTTGGGGCCCTTCGTGGCTGCTATGTACCAAATCACCTGGGAAGAATTGTACATCGCTCTGTTCGAGGCTCGACAGGAACATGTCCGTCCGGATGGCTCGGTAGGTCTCAGAAGAATCACTGCACGCTCGATGCCACTCATCACGTTCCCTTGGCTGTTTCCCACTGAGTTATGCAGCATCGCCACGGCCAAAGAGGAGGTAGATCTGCTCGGCCTCGGTATTGCCGCCCCCACCAAGAAGCGTCACAGTCACGCAAATCGCAATGCAGGGGAAGAGGACCTCGATTTCATGGAGTACAGTCGGACGGAAGATGGACAGGTGTTGCACCGAGGTGAAATTGTTCACTTCTTTGCACATGATGAGGACCAAGATGAGAAGGAGCTCAACCTGAGACTTGAACCTCAGGAGGAAAGCTCTAGTCTAGACCGAGCTTCTGACCCGGACATTAGCGATACCACTACAAGTTCACCAGAAAAGAAGGTAAATGGGCTTATAGCTTCGTTGGAGGGTGACACGATGGTCAATGTAAACCGCCGGGGTCAGCAAGATCTCCTGTCTTCGAGCCCAGTGAAAGCTAAGTTCCAGGACTTTTGCCCTAACCCTACCAAGATGCCTACCCCCGAGAAAGTGGATGTTACCCCTCAGAAGCAAACGGGCGAGATATACTCGGGTCTACATAGCACCCGGACGAATGTCGATCTTATGGATCTGAGCCCACACCTGCCGGCCGGCAAGACGAACAGATCCTCATCGGCTGACGCTTCGGTGTTCGAGACCGCGGATGGGCAGTATGATGTGACGGAGGAGTTGGATTCGGAGTCGGTTTACGAAGTCGAGGAGGTGGTGCTGGTGCAGGAGGGTGAGACGGTGCTGGAGCGGACGGCACGGCTGCTTGGTTGATGGTGTAAACACCCCAGGGACGCCCGGAGATGATGGAGGATCAGCGGAGGAGGTGGGAGAAGACTCAAGTCATCATGAGGTGACAGTGCTTGGAATTCAGTGATGCTTCAGCGATTCTGGTTTTTTTCTTTCTTTTTTTTTTTGTATTGAGTAAGGTGCCTAGCTCTTAAATTGCTCCGTTGAGAGGCTACGTTGAGTCGTCTAATTTCCTCTCGATACTGGCAGCAGTTTTTGGGGGAGCTATTTGAAGGGGTTGCGACCGTTGAGCAGTTAGTTGCACGTCCTTTTCTACTTAGGTCATAGACACAGCACCTTGATCTCCAGTATAGGAGACAGCAAACACCATAGCCACTCACGATGCCGTGAGTAACGAAATAACTGCAGCTTTTGCAAAAGACTTAAAGGGCGTGCTGTTTCTGGACGTATCACAACTGAGCAAACCCAATATGCCTACCAAATTTACTAAAGTAGACATGTTAAAATGAGCAGAGAGCGTACAGACAACTTTGCGATACGGGTCTGATTGGGTCGAGATACGTGTATGTTATTCTTCTCGGGTGTATTGCTATCGTATCGCAAGTATACGAGCCTAATTTGATGACCGTCATGGGTCAATATTACGTTCTCTATAAGTCTCTACACGCTGTATTTTTGTTTATGATGCGCTGCTATATGTAAACAAGAGCCTTGATTGACTGGCCACCTTGGAAAAGGGAAGGGCGTTTAAATGCCAACGTTCATGGAGGTACAGAACTGGACCAATAGGTATAGCCCAGATCATGAGGATGGAATGTAACGGGATAAGGAATCATGTGGCTATCTACTCTACTTTCTTACGCACAAGTCGGTTCTAAGCACCCATTTCTCGCCGGCAGTGACTTCACTTCCTTCGTGCTGCAGAAGTAGGGGTTATCCATGTCAGTTCAGCCTTTGTCACAACAGAAGCGAAGTGAGACGGTACTTAGGGAAAGGAAGAATAGGAAGGAGGAAGAGAGAAAAGAGGGAGAACTAGAGAAGAGACTTACAAGCATGCAGTCATCCCCATGCTTGTGCAGCAGGAGCATGCCCGTTTCGAGAGAGACGGGGATGGCTTCCTTGGGTGACTGCCTGTCGTGGGGATAAAAGATGGTCTCGCCGCCCATGCAGCCCTCTGCTGCGGAGGTCAGGTAGAGAAGTAACGTCCAGGTGGTCTTGGCGGGGATTTGTTCCCCGGAGGAGGTGGTGACGGTTACGCTGTTGGCGTCATCGTCTTGAGTAGCGGGTTGGAAGGTTAGCTAGCTTGTTCTGGGGAATAGGTTTGTCTTTGATGTGGCAAGTCGTGTGTGGGTGCAAGCAAGTACGTGTGATGTGTGTGGGAGAAAGGTGTAGTCAGTGGAAAGATGGTCGGCATGGAGGGAGCTTGTGATGTGTGCAGATGCCTGTATCTGGGATCATGATTATGCGTACGGTGATAAAGCACGGTGTACTTCGAAGAAGAGAACCGCAGCCAGCACCCAGACTCATATGATAAGCAGCCAAGAAGAAGTGGAAAAGAGGTTTGCAAATTCAGTTCTGTCGAAGATCGTCGCCAGATACAGGAGAGGAGTGACGTGTTGGACGGAGAAAGGGCAGCACATGGCGGAAAATCTCATTTGAAATTTTCCAAGGTCCATTTGTGACTCGCCCGTCACAGACTCGCACACTTCTACGAGTATGTGTTGTGTCTCAGGAGCTTGTGGTGGTGGGGAGGGGGGGGGTGGTAGGTTAAGGCTGACGCTCGGCGAGGCAGAGAGTTATGCGGGTGACATAGGTGATGAGGAGGGCAGCGGTGAATGATGACTTACAGTGTGCATCAAAAAACTGCCCTGGAGAGTACCTGTATACTCTGATATTTGGGTTGAGGCCTATGATCTCTCCTCCCCTGGGAGTGGTCAGTGATGGACTTTTGTACACTTCCGTCATGACGAAAGGCAGCTAACCATAGCTCGGTCGCATCAGGGTATTGCAGAAGAGCATCTTTGAGTCCGGTCTCGGACCACAGCCGATCGGCGAACCGGTGATCTTGGATTTGAAAACGGTCGTTTACCCTTACCGCGTCTCCGCGCTTGGGTTTACCGGGTGTGGTAAGTAGCGGAAGGGTGCGAAGGAAAGCCACATAATCTCGGCACAGCTTTTGGGGGAAGAAGGATCGCAGGACGACCACCTTTTCCGAGACCAAAGTCTCCAGCTCTAGGTCCACCACGGGGAGTGCTGGTTTGAACACGGGCCAGGAAGGGGGGGTCGTCGCGGCAAGCGGAAGCGTTGCCGGCTTGCTTTTCGGACGCTTGTCCTTCGCCATGTTTGCAGGTGGAGGGAAGAAAAATATCGTCTCAAACACGGCTTGCTGGCGAAGATGCGGCAACCACGCAAAGCAATTGGTGGGAACTTATGTGGCTGGTAATTATGCTGGAGAGTCCGCATTAGTAGATGATGCTTTCATCGAGGTGCGTCTGGCCTTTGGTGTCTTCTTTCTGTGATCTCCTTGCTTCGGCATATCTCCACCCCGCCGGGCAGATCATATCAAGGGGGAAGCTTGCCCACCCATACCTCAACCAGTGCTCTTCTGACCAATGGAGCGGGTACTTGTAGGGTGAGGATCTCATCATCTGCGGCCGCAGGTGGTTTTGGTTGGTGATATGC
Organism: Podospora australis; assembly: GCA_033296905.1. Lineage (NCBI taxonomy): Eukaryota > Fungi > Ascomycota > Sordariomycetes > Sordariales > Podosporaceae > Podospora > Podospora australis. The sequence continues at coordinate 723,532 of MU864354.1, forward strand.
TCGGTGGACTGACAAGTAAAAAAAAAAGAGCATCGTGATCAGGGTTTAATTCCAATTGGTGTGATTCAGCCGTCTCTCGTCCCTCCCCGCCATCTGTGTTTCTGAAATCTGACCGACGACGTACCCTACCTTACCCAGATACCCAGATTGCAAGAGAAACAAGAGTGAAGGAAAGCAACGAGATGTTGCGCATGCGTACCCAAGGCAGAAATTACTCAGATGATGGGCGATATCCGAAGAGGTGATGTTCAGTAGGTTTGGTTACGAATACACTGTACCTGCTTCTCAGGTGCTACATCAGCTCCCTAAACCTGGCTGACGGGGAGTTGATTTACAAGTACCACCTCAGAAGCGGGGGAGCGCCAAGACGCTTCGATAACATTTAAATGCATCGCCCCATAAATCAGGATCTCCGTTTAGTTCCCGCCAATCGTTGCTGGCCAAAAGCCAAGAAATCCCAATTGGGGTCTTGGGGCACCAATCTTTTCCCTGCAACCCTGGAAATGTTCAGACGACAACATCCAAACTTTCTGTTGAGCAACTCCCGTCATCATACGCCTGAATTTTCACCTCCTGAACAAAAGCGCGCACGGCTGGAACGGTAGCTACTCAGAATTGCCAGAGGGACACGCATACAGGTCGTACTTCAGATCCCGTGTACAATGCCTATTCTCGCGTCCCTCTTGGGACAACTGCTGGGAGCAAAGCCACCACAACCACCATCAACAAATGGAGACAACATGCCAACACCAGCACCCCCGTCAGCGCCAGTGCCGCCAAACGCCGCTGACCCACCCGTTTCACCGGTGCCAGCTGCTGCAGCGTCGTCAACCGTTGAGAGAAAAGTGTACCAGAGACCGCCATATCCTCCAGTATTCTCAGAACGGTCTCGAAAGCAGTTGGGCCTGTTCTTTGGTGGCTGCGGCTTCCTTGCCCTTTCCGTCCTCGTGTCCCGGAGAGCCATTGCCAAGCATGTCAGGTTAGCCAGACCCAGGTACTTCGACTCCAACGTTTTGTGGACGCTGGATGCCAAAAAGAAGGATGGCCCTTTAAAGAAAGATCCATTTGTGGCAGCCGAAGCCCTTGCCCTCGCAACGCTCCATGTCATGAGCTTCGGCATCCTGTTTACCGGGGGTATGTCCTGGGCTTGGAACATCTCCTCGCTGGATGAGCTCCGAGCACTAAGTGCCTCGAGGATACGACAAAGCAGCGGTGGTGTTGCCGATGAGGAAGCCGAGAAGGAACTAACTGAGTGGGTTGCAAAGACACTGGGAATGGAGGAGAAGCTACAGGAGTCCGAGGATGCAGCCAAGACGGATGCGACCAAAAGGCCATGAAGCTTGTGTGAAGTAAAGATATGTGCCCGGATTTCAGAGACATAAGGCACGAGCCGTGGTAGATCTCTGGGGATAGACAGGGATGACATTCAGCTTGAGCTAGACATTTTTGGGACTCTTCCTGACGGCAACACCACTATCTTCTTGTTTATCATGTCCATACTGCGATACTTACACAGAGGTGCTGCTGAACAACGCAGCCGATCCAGCGGACAGCATTATAAAAGTTTAAGCGGAAAAAGCACAACAAAAAGGCGACAGAGGAAATACATATGTTCCCAAAACTGCTAGATCCGATGGTCCTCCCTACCTGGTCGGGTTGGTCCCGGTGACCCTACATATCGTCACCACCCCATTTTTATTGGGTCTAGGTCGAGAACGGCTTGGGGGTCTAGCTGGGCGCTCACTTTCCTCAGCCTGGCCGGCCTTGGACGTTATCCAGCTGACAGCGTACAAATATAAAAACTCATCTTCTTCTATACCCCTGACGTTCCTCACCGACGGCTTCATACTCGCAGACACTTTGTCGGTGTTGGGTACATTAGCATCGCAGCATCAGTAGAATCATCTCCATGGGATATCAGACCCTGAGAATCAACTCGTTGTGGCACTCTTTCGATAACCTCTGATACCTAACTACCAGAAGATCTGCTATTGGACAGTAGTCCCTGACTGTCGACTCCTGTTCCATCCATCTCGTCTCCCAAGCTACACGGCCGATTTTGCATCAGACAGTATCAGGCATATCCACCCAGTAGCCTGCCATCCAGTCTCAAGATGTACTTGGCAGACTACAGTACGCCGGTATATTGTTACCACTATGTCAACCCCAAAGGCAACCCTCCTTGCGCGTTCCTCGAATCGCCAACAGATCTCCTTGCTCTCGTCAGAAAGGGAGCAACGTTACCGCCGACAGCAACTATCATTGCGAGGGAAGTCGGTGGCCAGTACGACAACCACGTGCAGAGAGTATCCGTCAAGGAACTCGTCCCAGCAACACCCTACGAGCGGGTTTCGAACGCCCACGGTGTGGTTCTCGACGGTCGCCTCGCTGAGAACTGTGAAGACGGGGACTTGGTCTGGCTCGCCAGCGATGTCATCTACCAAGAAGGTGGTGGATACGTGAATGTCTATAATCTGAGCAACCCTCAATGGGAAGCTTCCTCTTTACCGTGTGTTAATCTTTCCTGCACCATTGTCTTTCCTCTTGAAGTATTCCGAGCTACTTTGCCACTTAAGTTGCGAGCTCGTTCTCCCAGTCACTATTCCCCTGTTGCTCACATTATCCCAAACCTGACTACGAAAGAGAGACTGACGAGGAGGTACAAATAGAATCCGAGATGCCCGCTGGCGCTGGGATATGAAGGGCCAATATCATACTACGGCCCGCGTCATCTTCCTGGGCTGTCTATATCCGGGCTCACATCGAGAGCAAGAAGACGATGAAGAGAAACCGCCCTCACGCATGTGTGTCATGCAGTCGGGCCTAGAAGGGGACACAATTTACTGTCTCCAACGCCTGACTTTGAGAGAGCTCGCTGTCGAGTTCAGGGCTGTACGGCACATGAGCGTCGGATACGCTGCTGTTACTAGCAGTGGCAACAATGACAGTTCCAATACAGTTCCGGTCAGTGATCCCTTCTCATACATTCTTCCAAGATGGACTCATGTTACTGACACCCCACTGTCATCGAAGACCGTCGAAGTCACCCAGTAAACAACCTCATTCGAAATCAAGGGCCTCATAGCCCCTTGCAACGTGAGAACGCATTCACAGCCCAACAATCACAATTCCAACACAAAATTACGATGGGAATCTTGTACCGTTGGGGATGGTCTTTCATCCTAAAGAGGGGCCTTTGGCGAATTATTTGTTTTGGTCCGAGGATAACCTAGGACTGTAGGGACTGAGGCCGTGGAGAAGGCCCATCGCCTACATGGAGAGAGTACACGTAGGATATACCCCCAAGGAGTTGGTCTGTTTGTTTGTATTTTAAAATATCAATAGGACGCAAACCGCCCTTTCCATCAACCATCTTTCTGCAACTTCAACATCAAGATTCCCCTGTGACGTATACCTGAACCCTCATACTTGGGAACAGGTTCTCTTCTAGAAGTTCCAGTTCCGGATCGCGAATTCAAAGGGCAGCCCCTTCCTGCTCTTCCTTTCCCTACAGAAGTTTTCAACGCCATCCGCAGCTTTTCCAGTCAGCAATCAGGAGTCTCGGCACCAAAGAAGAACTGTCAATCAACACCATAGCACCCTAGGTACCTCCTCTACTAAAACGAGAGAAGTGCAGCAGTGCCCCCTCCTCCAAAATGTCTCACAACCTCCTCACTTCTTTTCACCATCCAACCTATCACAACTTTCGTTCACCATTTTCTACTTCGTATCCGCCGGCTTCTTCTCTCCCGCCCTATATCCGATAACTTACATATTTCTCACACATACCTACCATGCACATAACACCTGCCCTACCTGTTTCTCTTTTAGGAATCAAACCAGAGGGTCTTGCATTTCACACACACATACCGTGCTTTTTTGCGCCTCATGTCGGCCTGGTGATCTTTTGAGCTTTTTAAGTGGTTGTTTCTTCACATCTACCGGAGAGGTGTCGTCAAGATGATGGGTGAGGGTGTAGGGGTGCTGGGTAACTGTTAGGTATGTAACCCATCAGAGCTATCTCTTCCCCTCCGCCTGCGCGCGGAGATGAGGAGGGAGCTCCGATGGGTGTAGGTGGTGGTGGTGGGGGAGATATCGGGTTCGTTCCGGACCTCCTCCAATAGAACCAGGTGTATAATGTAGGTAGGTAGGTAGGTTATATGTTTCAATCATTCATCACCATTGCCCGTATATTTGTATGTGTGTGTTTAGGATGACGAGATACATACTGCAAATGAAGGCATGGGCCAGCCATATCGGGGATGATTCAGTCAATAATTATGTGTGTATGTCTTAACCGTTCACCTGAGCTCTGATTTTCTTCCCCCCCCCTTTGCAGCTTAGAGAATTGTGTGCTGTCCACTGTCCTGTTTGGCTGAGAAATGTATAGCGAGATACTTGTCTAAATGGAGAGATTTGAGTTATTGTCTGTCACGGACACAGTCAGTGAAAAACGGTATGGTTGTTGTCCAGGGCAGTCGGGTCATTCAGACATGCAGTTTAGCTCGCTGAGCGTTTGAAATACTTGTCAAAAACGGTCCTCAGTTGAATGAAAGGCGTCCGTCCCCCCTTTCGCAGTACTATTGATGAGATGGACGGTCTGGACCTGACTTGAGAGCTTTGGTAAAATCCGAGATGTGTTCGAAGAAGAGATGTTTCATGGGCAAAACGCAGGGTTGTTACTGTTGGAAACATCGATCGTCTTGGTTTTTTGAGGGGTACGACGGGGTTCATCACTATGTCAGAAAGCTTCTTAGCGCTGGCTTGGAAGTGTAAGCTTTTCATAAATCTGTGGAACAGAACATCAGAATAGTTTGGCTTCTAGAACGCAAAGCGAGGATCATAGTGTGAGAAAAGAGAAGGTCAAATGTTCCGCGCTTATGTTTCAGCTCAAGAGAGCAAAAGTCTAGAATCGACACTTGCCGGAGTCTGGGCAAGGAAGAGGGGAACAGTCCGTTTCAAGGGTTACAGCCTCCTGGTTTCGACTTTTGTTACTCATCATCTGATCATCTTTTGATCGAGACTGCAACTTCCTCTTTGAAGTACGAATATGGTTTCGGAGTTTATCTCCGATGGTTCGGAGGAAAGATGAATATGCAAAGAGATGGGACTAGGATGAAGCTGTTGAAGAAGAAGAGAGGAACGGCAGTTCGTGAATGATCCTTGCAGGGCAAGGAGAGGGGGACATGCTGCTTTTGGAAGTTTGGATACGGATATCTAGATAGGTAGACCTCTTAACCCTGGATGCAGCTCCATGTCGGCTGTGAAGGTTTGGCTAAAAAGCTTGCCGCCGCCGTTCTTCTTTCGATCCCCTCCGGACGGGCAATCCCGCTTTTCAGCTGTTTTATGGACAGGCTGTTGCTGCGATTTGGTGTTGTTTCAGCAGCAATTCTGCCGGCGGGCCTTTTGTGGTTTGAAGATTCATGCTGTCCGAGCTCAGACAAGTGATGAACGACCAATCAATAAAGTTCTAGACGACCACGGCCTATCTACCAATTCAGAGTCAGATTACCCAACACAGAAAGGGAAAAAGAAACACAGCAGTGGTCCGTTATTAACCTGGAACTGTCGTCTGGTGTTACTGTTGATGATGTCAGAATCCAAATGGGTGAACGAACAGGGCTGGCTGGCTGGCTGGTGTGTGCAATGATGGCGAACAAGGTCTTCCGCGCGCTAAAAGTGTGGGGTTCGGGTTGTGGGGCGTGTCAACATCCAGCCTGAGAGAGATTGCCAGAAAGAATGTAAATTTCGGCGCAGGTTCCAATTCTGGGAGGGAACTTCCTCCAAAACCTTTTCATGTAAAGCATATAGCTTCAACAGCTACCTACTCTTTCATTTTCTCGTCCGACGTCGTTGACTGGGATTGTGTTATGGAGCTTCAGATTCTCGTTGCGCGTTCTGTCTCACATCCGCGACGGCGGCGTTGGCTCTGCAGACGAAGATGTGGCATCTGCCAGCGAAGAACTGACCGACTTCGACGAACTTGACCGCTTTTCTGTCGGAAAGGTCCTCCCTACATAGTACATCTGAATGTTTCTGACAAGATGAGGCCATGACGGCCCTCGGTGTACGTGTACACACCCGCCACGCCACACCACACCACTATCTCCAGCATTCGATGTGCCGGCTGCCGGGATACGTGGGGGGGGGGGCCGTTTCGTCGGACTTCGGATGTGCTTGGGCATTCCCGGACATCGTCCACCATCCTCCCGAATCAGAGCTCGCAGCTCCAGTGCTCAAGGAAGAATAAGGTATCTGACTGCTGCTGACGCTGGCTCAATTACCTCGAAACACGCAAGCGCCAGTGTTCTGTTGGACGTTCTCTGGAGGCAGCGGGGAGGGGGGGCTCCAGGTTTGAGCACGCTCGGGCCTGTGGCAGGTAAATGGCCTTGATGACGTCCTTTCACCCACACTCATCAGCGTTACATCCCGACCAGGGAGCCTCACAAAATTAACCTCTCCACTTGCGGGGAATTTGTTGCTGTGCCAAGAACAGGTTTGATGAGGGGGCCTTGATCGGGGATCGAGAACGCGGAGATCATCACATCATGGAATGGAGGGGGATGCGCTTTCTTTGGTTCGTTCAGCGTGTTGGCAGCCTTGTCTTACAGCAGATACAGGTTTTCATCTTTGTTTAACAAACACCACGACGCGCTGTCCTTGATTCCACACGAATCCTTCAGATATTTTCTCTCAAATGAGGATACGGAGTCGTCAACGACACACCAAGCCCTGACTATCAGATGACGGCGTGGGCCAAGACGCTGAGGTAATGATCCAATTTTTGTAAAATGGGCAGCGATATCGACGGGAATTAGACGCGCCCCGGAAGCCGACTTCGAAGCCGTTTTTGACCCAATTGAGACAGCTCAAAGCGGCACGCGGTGGATTACCACACCAGAATAAAAACATAACCATTCTAGCGTTCATAAATGCAATGAAGTCAGCGAAGTGGCCTTTTCCGGATCCTTTTACCGATTACTGTTCCTAATCAGGACAGGCTGCAGGGGAGCAAAGCAGGCTTTATGGTTGCAAGGGACCAAACTTTCACAGCTCTCCCAGCGTTACTTTGGCGAGAGGGGTTTGCAACGGTGCAAGGGAAACCAACAACTGCATGCAAGCACTTTTACCTGAATCTCGCAATGCTGAAGGTTTCTCCGCAACGCTGCTGCTGCTGTCATGCCTGTCTTGTCAGTCCGGTGTTTGTCGCTGCCGTCTCGACTGTCAAAGGTCCTTCGACTAGTACTTGACTTCTCCGCCCTGCTTCAACTTGCTGCAACTAGATCTTGGTTAATTTTTTTTGGCTGTGCAGGTCCTCCCTCCTTCAGCCACTTCAGGGAAAGCCTGTGCTGTGTGTCCTCTGCCTATCCGGTCTTTGCTCCTCATGAATACTGTAGATACAGTACAATTCCTTCAGCCGGGATGGAATGGAAGTCAGGAGGTTGGAAGCAGGGATCAGACGCGTCCGATCCGAAGATACTCGACACATACATGTAGAGAGAAGATCATATGGTAATAAGACGAACGTCTTCACGACGGACATCAGATAGCAAAATCTCGTTTCTCTTCGGTGCTCCGCTATACACGTGTTGTAGTACGAACTAGTACTGTAGGTAGGTCCGTCAGTGGCTTCCATCGTTGAAGATTGCCATGGGATGTTGGGATATTGGAGCTTCCAGGTTCTTGTGCACGTCCCGTTTTTGCCCTTCCTAGGTTGTCCTTCCTTGTCTGCCAGTGCTTGCTGCCAAGGGGGTTCCTTGCTCGGCATAGCTGCAGCACCAGCATGCACTTCATGTAACAACCAAGAGTCTTGTTGCATTTTCATACAAGCAACCGCGTCCGCCCGGATTCCCGTGCCATCATCCAGTCTTGTCTTTTTTCCAGTTATTGCTCCAGCTTTTCGTCGCCCTTTCTGCTTGTGGCGTCCCAGATTCTTCTTTTTTTTTTGGAGAATATCCAAACGACTAGAAACTCCATTCAGCCCAGTCAGGCCGGTTTCTGCTGGATCCGTTCGCTTTTTTTTTCTTTTCCTTTTGCAATTTTCACGTCTTCAACTTTTCCGCCTTCCACTTCCGACCCCTTACCTACCTCCTACCTACATTCCAGGTCTCAAACGCACCCACTCAAGAACACCCACCGCCTACGATAAACAACCCAATCGCACACCTTCACTAAACACCCCAGTTTTTGAATTTCTTTTTTTTTTTTTTTTTTTGGCCAGCACACCGATACCCGATACCCGTGTTTTGTGTTGATTGTTGTTGTCGTCTCCGCCTTTTTGTATGGTCATACACCGTGCCTTGTGTTGGAGACGAAACCCCGTTTGATCACTGGTGGGAAGGAATACCGAAGACTTGCGGCATGGAAACAGCAATATCCGCATAGCAATATCCTGCCGCTGACCCTCCACGGGCAATTGGCCCCTTCTTGCCCAGTCCAGGCATCATGGGCAACGCTCAGTCGGCTGAGCAATCGAGGAAGCCGTCCCAGAAGCTGTCCAAGCCAAAGACAAATAACCATGCGACAGCCGGTCTGTTGAGCCCCAGCGGCTCCTCGAAGAACACAAGAAACCTTTCAAACCGCCCACTACCCAGCCCACCACCACCATCTCCGCCTGCGGTTGCTTCATCCACAGCGTCCTCAGTTGTCGACGCACAAGAGAGTGTCGGGCAGCGTGCTGGCCGGAGCGCATCGTTCCACTCCATCACAGCCCTCCGACAGGAAGCCAAGCGAAGGAGTATCTTCCGCTCCAGGACATCGCAGGGCGACGCCGAACCCGGCCGGCGGGATAGCGTCGCCTCGGGGAGGAAGGTAGATATGCTGGGCAACAGGGCAAATTCTCTGACATATGAGTCCGCAGTGGCGTATTATGGACCGCCAGAAGATGAAGACGAGTACGTTCCAACTTGACCGGATGTCGATGTCTCCCACATGTTTCTAACGATCCCTTCCTGTTTAGTTGGTCAGCGCAACCTCACGCTCACACGTCGTGGAACTATAACTTGACGTCCTACGAGGCCAAGCGGCTGTTGAATCTTGTAGAGGAACCGGCACTTGAACACGCCACGACCTTGTCAGAGAACCATATGACTGTGGTTTCAGAGACCACCTGGAGAAGCTCCAATCCCACCAACCCACCCAGCGTCTCGATCACGCGTGCGAACTCGGATGTGTCGCTGTATATGCCAGTCAGGAGGCGATCTATCATCCAAACCCCCGGCGTAGCTACACGGGCGAGCTCGATGCGCAGCAACATTGCACCGCCCCCTAGATTCAACGTACGTTACAGCCATCCGCCAACGCCGAGTTTGTCTCGCCAGCAGTCATTCGAGTCGTACCGAAGTGGAATCGTGTCAATGCCGCCTCGCTTCGAGGATATAGACCCGATCCCCCGCGCGGTGACGCCCCGCGAAGAAGACTATTTGTCCATTGGCGCCTTCAAGCTCGGGTCCTTGCGGATAACAAATGGTGCTGCCAGCCCTTCAAGTCCGGAAATTGAAAGAAAAGGGGGAAATGGGGGTTTGAAAGAGGGAGAGGAAGGTTATTTTGCTAGGCCGCAAGCTAGTGGCTCACGCGCTACTGCTGCTGCCGCAGTACCGCCACTTGCGCAATCATCCGAAGATACAAAGGCACCTCAACCACACACTACAGAACTTGGTCACATCACAACCACTACGACCACCGCTACCGCTACGACTACTACCACCACCACAACCACCGTTGTGAGCCTGGAAGTCTCAGATTATACGTGCACGTCGACCGAGGAACCCAAGAAATTCGACTCGGCGCCGGAGTTGCTGAATCCACTCAACTTCACTCCACTGACACTGGATCTACCTTCGCCATTCGGTCCAGAGCTGCAGACCACATCGAAGCATACTGCTTTGGAAGACGAGCTGTTCGAGGATGATGGCCAGCTCGAGTACTCGTCGCTTGAAATCCTCGATGTCCGCCTGGACCCCAACGCAAAGTCACCTCCTGTTACTAATGTACCTAATTCGAACCATCATCTTTCGCGCACCGATAGTGGTTTTATGTCCACGGGGAGCCCTTCTCCAGATTCGCCTCAAACAAAACCACTAACCAAAGCAGACTCTGGGTACAGTTCCAACGTTTCTCTCCGCTCGTTCCAGACGAAGAGTCAAGGCGCTGGGAATGAGAAAATGGGGTCACTCGAAATGCACTTGCAACCCGAGCAGAAAACGTCGGGAGCTGGAGCACCGCCCGTCATTGCACCGCTCAGTGAATCTGCCCCTCCGCCTGTTCCTCCGAAAGACCTTGTCGTTAGCTCTTCCGTGAGCCCCTCCCAGTCAAAATCGACTCCAACCAAGAGTCTTGCCATCAACAACGTGGCTATGGACAGTCCTGTTGGAAGGAGGAGTATGTCAAAAGCACGACATAGCCTTGCACCCATTCAGAGCCTTGCATCCAGTGACCGAGGACCCGCGTCACCCCAATCAATGCCTCGCACCCCGGCAAGCGCGAAGTCTTCCAAGTCGGACAAGTCTAGCTCTGCAATGAGTATTGGAAGCAAGTCGCAAAGGCGCAACAGGTTACAGAGGCTTTTGAGCTCAGCTCGTCGGCCTTCGGCCGGGCCTTTGGAAGCTCATGCAACGCACGCCCTGGAGAAAAATGGCATTCCATCCATCCCGCGGGAGGTCGAGCACAAACTCAACGAGCGCGCTGGGCTGTTTCCTCTGACGACCAAACGGTTGGCTTTGAAACCCAAGACTAGCATGGACACCCTCAAGACCATCTTCAGCGTGGGAAGTGTGGAGGCTAGCTTGGATGCTGTCAACACAACTGCTCAGGCACTTCCCACCGCCTCGCCCATTCAGGAGACAGCGGCCGATTTCAGCTCCAAAGACACCTCGTCTTGGAGACAGACCTTTCAGTCAATGCCCACTTCCATTGCACATGTTGCGGCACATATGAAAACCAGAAAGACAGTCAACCGGAAGCCAGTGCCAGTCCGTCCGGAGTCTGCGAAGGAGAACACCACTTCTCGCTTCGCGCAAACAACCTCAACTTATGTTCCGAGAAGCAGTTTTGGCACCAATGGGTCATCCAACGGCGCCCATGTCGCCACACTCAACGCTTTGGCTGGTGAGCGCGGGGTCTCTACTTCTCCACAGCCTGTCCGGCGAGCAATGAGCCTCGTCTCTTCCTTTCAGAGCACAACAGAGACGCAGTTGTATGAGCAGACCATCAGCGTACCTCCTGGTCTTGCGTCTCCGCTTCTTCCCAGTCCGCTAGCCAAAGCCATGTCAATGCCGGGCAAGACCAAAACACCACCTCCTGTGAGCATGAGCACGAGGCGGCAAATGTCACTTCGTGTCCCACCGCCATTGCGCTCACAGTCATCGACTTCCAGCCTGAATCGCAAAACCAGCCGAGAAAGTATTCAGAGTTACCCAGCTGCTCAGCCTTTGGCGAGGCAGTCCAGCAGAGAAAGCATCCACAGCTATCCTTCATGCCAACAGATGACGACGATGGATACTGAGCCTTCCCTTCAGTCATCACCACCCACGATGGATCCACGCCGACTGATGTCGTTCCGCCAATACGGGACACAGCCTGCTGGGTATAAAACCCCGAGATTCGACCTTCAACCCGGTCATCATGACCTGTCCCGTCAGTCTTCGTATTCCCCTCTGAACGGCAGCCGCCGCAGTTCATTTTCTTCCAACCCAGGCCAGGAAGGGTACGGTATACCAAGACCGATCAGCGCCCAGGCATGGCACTCTGGAGATGGCCAACAACAGCTCAGGCACCGTGCGAGCTACGACGGCTATGGGCAACAGCGGCAGGTGTCTCAGCATGGGTATCCGCCGTCTATGTCCAACGGTTACACTGCTCCTTCTAAGGCGGCATATGATCCGGGGAACAAGGGGTACATCGACACAGCGAACACGTGGAGTCGGAGTCAGCTCGACGCTGCCGCCGGCCAGTGGTACCAAGCAGGTCCTCCACCTATGCCACGGAACCACAACCGAAAGCGCAGCATGAGTGCGCATCATGGACCGAACCCTCCTTATCGCGTCCTGCACAGTTACAACTCGCCCGCCTATCGCAATGCGCCCATATGGGGCTAAGCTTGGGCGAGTACTTCTCACTTTTATCCTTTGTCATCTTTTCCTTTCTGTTTTGCATATATGATATCCCGCATAGACGGCGTTTCTTTCCTTTTGACTCCTCGCCGAGCCTCAATCATCTACTCGCTATCCGCGACTCATTTCCTTGACTTATAATACCAACTCGAATTGGATCACCTGTCATAATTTTGGCTAGATCAAGCAGATCACTTTTCTTGGATCGCATCTACTTGTATTTTTACACACATCTACATATGTTTACCCTTCCCTTGGGATGCAAAATGGGAGCATAAGTAATACCTCTTACATTCGGGCTTGGCGCTTTGTTTTTTCTTCTTCGGTTTGGCCTGGTGCGGAGCAACATTCTACATTTATACCCAGAGCACACAGGTGGAGGGAATAGGAGAGCAGAGGCATTTTATCTACGTGTGGGAGCTGGTTTTGGGTCAGATTTGAACCCAAAAACGTGGGCAAAACACTGGTTGGGCTGGTTGCAGTATTATTTATATCAGATAATAACATTCTTGAAGAAAATGAATATGAAGTATACATATTTGTATGGTTGGTCTACTCAGATTTGTGTTGCTTTTGCACTGATATGAGATAATAATGTGTTTCGTGCTTTAGCTGGCTGTATATTTATTAACCAGATCAGACATCACATGTAGATTAGTACCATTTTCTTGAAGACGAACGAGTTATAATACGAGTTTACATGTTTGTAGGTTCTACTCAGCTGCGATGGCTTGTATTGTTACTGGTGAGGAGGTTGTGTTTCATGTTGAGCTGGTGGGAGAGAAAATGACGTGAGAAACTGGCCTGTTTTGGTGGTCTCGAGGGATATTGCCTGATTCGGGGAGATCTGTTCTATGTCCATACCATCAAGATAAGATCAGGATTATTATGGACCAGGAACGGGCGGCATGATTCCCGATCAGAAACTGCGAGGGGAGGGGAGGGGGCATGATGAAGGATGAAGGAATGCAGGTGAGCTCCGGGGTCTTTTGGTTTTGTGTTGATGCCATGTTACCTTGACTCACCTAGGTGGTGTGTGGTGTGGTAGTCTTGATCGTGATCACGGTATGTATGTATATAAGGTGGCTTTTTAGTAAGTTGACCGTGTTTTGTTTGTTTCCTTGGAGGTAGGTTATGTGACAAGAGCGCACATCTTAGTAAGGTATCCATCTGGAATACCGCTCATTCCGACTGAGTTGAAAGTTTACATGATCCAGCAAAGGAGCCGAGATCCGGTTGTACGTACGTACACAAACACTGCATACTGGATAGGTAATGATTGAGGCTTTGCTCTGCAGATGTGGATCCTGCAACAGCTAGGGAGAGGTGGTACGGTACCTAGGTAGGTAGCAGCAGGTACGCATATCTTGCAGCGTCGGGTGTTGCGTTGCGTTTGCGTTCAACGTGTGCTGCCTCCCGGCTTACCTCAGGCTTGCAGTACACTGGTATCTTACATGCATCAGTGCCGAGTAGAGGTGCTCGGTAGACCTACCTTACAGCAAGGTATGGAAATATACCGTACATATCTTCCATCAACAGGGTAGGTTGATCGTAGAGAAGGAATGGAGAGCGGTTGAGAGGATATCAAAATCCTCAGAGTAGTAATCTTACAACATCGGGAGAAAAGTTTAACAAGAGAGTGTTTCCTATCAGGTTGAGTGTTGAGTCAGATCTTTTTTCAGTAGCATCATCCTCACTCACTGTTGATTAGCAAGCAAGCCCGTTTTGTGGCTTGAGCTTGAAGTATCATGTCATCGGTTACGGAGGTATATCTCTGGTTAGAGCTCTTTGACAACTTTGCCATTACCATTTCAGTATCAAAAGGAGGGTAACGCGGGTGTGTAGACTGCTTTCGGCTGACCGCAACGGGCTCAACCTCTTTCTGGCTTTATGGCTTGCTGACAATTCAACACGATGAGGTTAATAATGGATCCGGTGGCGAGTGTAGCAAAAAAAAGCTGGAGATGCAGAGATGCATGGAAATGTCCCAGCGGTGTGGTTAGGTGTGGTGGTGGCTTGTCTCGTGTTGACTCGCTTTCCACTTCCTGTACGGCTATGCTGACAATTTGACTTGATGGAGTTCCTAATACATTCAACCGGTGAATGAAATCAAGGTTAAAAAAACTAAGATATGTGGGGGAGTCTCCCAGCGGTGTGGTGAGGTGTGGTGGTGGCTGTAGCATGATAGCTTCTAATACACCCCGTGAAGAAGCTGGAGGCGAAAAAGAGCCGGAGGTATGGGTGGAAGTCTCCCAACGGTTCGGTTGAGTGTGGTAGTGGCTTGTAGAATGTCGGCTTCCTGATACGCCCGGTGAATAAGACAGAGGCAAGAGCTCGAGATGTCCCAACGGTGCGATTGAGCGTGGTGGTGATGGTGGTGGGGGTTTGTGCATGTCCGTTGGGGAATGGAGACTAGCTCGCTGCTTGCTTGGTGGTGAATGAGTGGTTGTGACGATCCATGGAACGCTGAGAGTACACTTATGGGTAATCACCATTCTTGCGTGTGGGGGAGGTCATGGCATAGCGGGTAGGATTGAGGCGTCTCGAGTTTTTCCTGAATTTTTTCTAGGTTTGTTTTTGCTTGTTGTCCTGTTGTTTGTTCGTCACTCAATGCTCGCCTTGCGTTTTGTTGTGTTGGAAGTGGGAGGAAACTTCGACAGATGCCCAAGGCACAATAGGTCCAGAACTTCTGCCAAGGTGGTGCTCTTTGGATGATGTGAGGGTCTCTGATAGTCGGCCATGTCCGGGTGACGACAAGACAGCAGGGACAGTGCCGAATTACAGGTTACAGAAGACGGCCACTGTGGGGTTTGCTTTGGTTTCTTGCTGCAATGCCCTCTGGTCACGTAACTTTGTCGTGATGTGGTAGTTGAGTGGTTGTGCTTTTGGCTGTGCCTCCCAAAGCGAGGCTGTGCCATTTTATCCCCTCTACCCCTCCTCCTGGTCGGTGTTGCAGGATGATGAAAGGTTGTCAGTGCAGGCGGAGAGATGCCCAATCCTTGGGAATGCACTCAGAAGAAAAATTGGGGCAAAAATGAAGGAGAAAATAGTCATTCGGTGTACACAGCGCGGTTGCTGCGGTAAAAGAAGTGATTGGGTTCTGGCAACTGGACACAATCCACACATTAGGGAAATGCTGGAGGAGGAGGAGGGGCAGAAGGCTATGCGCCAGGATGAGCGACACAAGTCGCACAGGCCCCAACATTGCCCACTGATATCCAGGGCCTTTCAACAGCGCGGATTGGCAAATTGCGGCTGTTCGTTGTGGTTAGGTTCCATGATGTGCTGCAACTCGAGTCCTCTCCATGGCGGAGGCCCAAGTTGGAGGACAGACTGCCGCAATGATGGTCCCTGGGTGCCTGAGGTGGACATGTAGCCATGTCAGACAAAGCTTAGACGAGACGGTCAGGGAAACTTATTACTGAGGTGTAAACACAAACACACAGCCACGCCGTGAATGAGACGACCAGAAAAGATCTCCCGCCCAAAAAGGAGGGGAATTTGATAGGGCTGATAGGTGAAGACAGCGATGCCCTTGGCGGAAACGAGAACTGTGCAGTGAGGTTCGGCCCTTGTGGATCTCTTGATTTGTTGGAGAAGCGGGCACCAGGGCACCAACAGAAACCTCCACTCCTCACCGATAGGTCGGTTGCACAGCCCCTCGCCGCTGTCACGATGGGGGGCTGCTTGGCCTCGTTCCCCACGCCGGTTCTGTTTAGGTTTGCTTCTCTTGGCGCTAGGTGCTTCCCTCTTCATTGGGACAATTTACCGTCACGATATCGTTGGATATGTCATCAAGAAGCTAACATGAAGTCGGCGAACAGAGAGTGAAAGGAGAGCATTGTTTTACGTACCAGATTACGATTTACGGATTTCCCGTCTTCTCTTTGACATTGTCTCAGCCTGTCCCTGGTGAACCACAGCTCTGGGCCACCCTCCCTGCAAGGCCCTGAAGGGGAAGCTCTTCCGACAGGGATCCTGTGTGTCTTGTGCGTTTAATTGGATGACAGCGTGCCATCCGAAAACCAAGAGGCTCCGCACCCGAACGGTATTCGACGGTGCCAGTGTGGTATCGAGCGCTGCTTACACCCTTGCCCGTCTTTTTGCTCTGCTTACCCTTCCCCACGAGGGTGCTCGCTCGGCGTAGCAGCGCCTCATTCTTCAACTCGAGGCTCCCACTTCTTTTTCTGCATTTCTCGAAAGCCTTCCTCTCGTCTCCATCTCGAACTGCATACATATCTAACCTCTGTTTTACATCTCTCTCCACGGCCGGGCTGGTTATTGCTACCGTGACCCGAGGCCTTCACAATTCCAATTCCCATGCATCGATAAGACATTAGGCAACCAACTTGAACCGCAAGGCTGTGGCCGAGAAAACAAAAAATCAGAGGGAGCAGACACTTGATTTGGCTGCCAATTGGCGCCGACCGACCACAATGTTCTGCCTTACTGTGAGTAATGGCCTCAAAAACCAGGGGATACAACTATGATTCGTTCCAACAGCTAATCACCAGACCTCGTCAATGCAGCTTGGGAGGGACCAGCCCAAAAAGAAGGGCAAGTCGAACTTTATACGAAGGATGACAACCCTTCGACGCGGTGCCCCTAGCCAGGGAAGGTCAGCCATGCAGCACCTTGCCCTCCTCGGAACAGCAGTCGGCGGACACCACACTAAATCCATATCCTGTCACGAGTCCGTCCGGAAACACCTCGAGCATGTCTACGACTCATTACGGGTCGGCGAGAAGCTGCTGTCCAGGGACAAGTTTGCTGCCTTCCTGAAAGGAACACAAGGAGCCGACATTATCGAACCGTTACACCTGGAGTACTATGATTTCCGGCAATTCTTCTGGGTGTGGAGTTCCAATGAGGGTGCATGGCGCGCTGCCCGAAGGCCACGCCACGAGGATATTGACACATCCAAACCGATCAGCAACTACTTCATCAGCAGCAGTCACAACACCTACCTGGAGGGTAACCAGCTCTCATCCAAGAGCTCGGCCGAAGCGTACCGGGCGGTAAGTTGGATTCCATCCTGTGGATAGAAGAGGGTTCCTGACTGTTTTTGATAACTAGGTGCTTCGAAACGGATGCCGATGCATCGAGATCGACGTATGGAACGGGCCAGTAGTCTCCCGCACACCGTCTAAATCACCCAAACCAGACACCAAATCGCCCAAGCCGGAACATCGACGACACTTCTCATCCTCGTCCCTCCCTCTGCTCGCCGCAGAGAAGATCGACTCCTTTCTGAGTGGCCGCACGAGCCGACATAGCCGTAGCCCAAGTGCCGTCCATCCGGCGACGTTCCCAAACCTTGAGCCCAGGGAGAGCGGCACCACTTTAGATCCCAAAGACCTAATTGAGCGCCTCGAGCATTCCAGAGAGTCATCCAGATCCACTCGCAGAGGTGAACCAGTTGTCCACCACCATGGTACCATGACCTCCACCATTGGTTTCCGTGAAGTGTGCCAGGCCGTCCGAGAAAGCGCCTTTGAGAAGAACCCGCTCCCCATCATCGTCAGTCTAGAAGTTGGTGCGGATAAGGAACAGCAAGAGTTGATGGTCCAAATCATGAAAGAAGAGTGGGCTGGCTTGCTTCTCGACTCCCCCTATGACCACTGCGACCCGTACCAACGACAGCCGCGACTGGACGAGCTGTATCACAAGATCCTGATCAAAGTAAAGCGTCTTGATGACAGCCAAGTTGAGGCCGAGATTGAGCGTGGTCGTAGCCTTGGTATCAGTTCCATTCGCCAAAAACCCCCTATTTGCGATGCCCTAGCCGCACTAGCCATCTACACCCATAGTGAGCATTATGATTCCCACGAGTCGTTGAGTTCGCGAACGCCCAGTCACATTTTTAGCTTAAGTGAAGACTGCTTCTCGGCTCTTGCACAAGACGTCCAGAAGATTCGCAAGCTTCTGGCCCATAACCGTGACTACTTTATGAGAATTTATCCCAAGGGGCTTCGCGTCGACAGCAGCAATCCGGACCCCAGCTTTCACTGGCGGAGAGGGGTGCAGATGGTCGCTATGAACTGGCAGAGAACAGACGAGGGCATGATGATCAACGACGCCATGTTTGCCAATTCCAACGGCTGGATCCTCAAGCCCCACGGTCTACTCAGCGATAATACCGTTGATCTGGAGGACATTCCTCGACGCACTTTGGACTTGCGGGTCACGATTTATGCCGGCCAGTTCATCCCCCTTCCGCAGGACCGAAGACGGCACGGTGGTGTTGGTGTTTTGGGAGACAGGGGCTTCCGCCCTGCTGTCAAGGTAGAGCTGCATGTCGAGAAGCCCCAGAAGTCGGTCGACTACACCCGCGAGACCTGCGCGGCCGAGACCGATAACCCTGATTGGGGGGACCACGCAGTGCCTCTCGATTTCTTTGATGTACAGAACGTCGTGGAAGACCTCAGCTTTGTTAGGTAAGCATTTCTCTCGGCTGACCAAACCTTGTTTCTGGTACGAATGCTAACATATCTCGTGATCTAGATTCAAAGTCGAGGACAGCTCGAGCATGCGCGACAACCTAGTTGCCTGGGCTTGTATCCGTCTGGACCGTCTCCAGCCCGGGTACAGAGTTATCGACCTCTTCCACCACACACGCCGCCCCAGCCCGGGTCAGCTCTTTGTCAAGATCGAAAAGGTCTTGCGAGACTAAATACCCATAGCGATTGATCACACTCGAAACCCAATCTCGATCGAAAGGATATCTCTCCTCGGCATCGTCTTCTCTTTTTATTCTTCTCTTTCCTTCTTTATACTCCGCATATGGTCAGCGGTGGCTACCTTACTGATCTAGTGGCGTTGTGTTTTTTTCTCTGAAGATAGCATTTGTGGCACATATTTAGCAAGCGGATTTTTCAAAGCGAAGCGAAAGCGTGTTGGATTTTGGCGCTATATCACTTTTTATTTTTCGGTCTTTGTCCCTTTTGGGCACACAGTTCCTTCGACTTGATACTCTTTTTATTGGTCTTGGTTAGAGCTTTTCTAGGTTTTGTTTCCTTTTTTTTTTTTTTTTCTTTTTTTTTTTGGATAGGAAACTGGAACAGGATACCCAAATACAGTTTGTTGACGTTTTTCTCTTCAAAGCTACCTACTCTCTCCCTGAACAAGGTTGTGTGACATGTCTTTTGGCCAACTTCGACTTCTGGCATACTGGTCTTCTGGCCTGTTTGTTTGCGCATCGTTCATGTCCGCCCTGTGTCGCCATGTGTTCCGCTGGTAGTCTGCACTATAAACAACCATACGTGCAACTCGCCGTTTAAAGACGAGCAGTAAGAGTTCTAACTAGGCGGCCTGCCTAGCCGTCACGTCACATCATGTCGCCATCCAGAATTCATGAACTTGAATTTGCTTGCGGGAGAGCTCTTGTTCTTTACACCCCTACCATCACTGCAGCGGAAGCACGAGCGCGGACCCAGTGGCGGTGAAGAAGGGAAAGAAATAAAACAAGATGAAAACAGAGTAGACCAACTGAGGGATGACATAATTCGTTACCGACAGCCTGTTTTCATGCAGTAGCAACCTAAAATGGCCGGCACTTTATGGCTTGAGGATGATGTTCCCGTTTTCCCATTACCAACCACGTGGGAGATGACTCTGGAGATTCACGGGGCAGGAAAGATACAAACGACTCACCGCCACTGGTCCGTTTGATGTCCTCATTTCAACGCTACCTAGTTTTGTCCAAATTTCTCTGTTTGTATTCACTGTCTTGATGGTAGGCTGGCTGATCAGGAGAAGGCATAAAAGGGGAGAACGCTGTACACCTGATTTCTTTTTGCAGTGTGTGTTTTGGGAAAGGGCAAGTCAGGATAAAATAAAGACAATGAGAGCTTTTAGAATTTATAACCGTAAACAACATCTCCTAGGACCGCTTTCCTGGGATGCATGTAGTCACGCGGTTGGTTGCCGGCTGGCTAGCTGATTGTAAGTCTTGAGACATACATGCAGACAGACTTACGGGAAGGATGACGGGTGGCTGCATGGAAGGGACGGGAGAAAAAACCTGTCTACGTTAGTCCCTGCATGAAGATTTCCTATTTCGAAAAGGAAATAATAAAAGCAAAGAGTACCCGAAGCAAGAAGAGAGAGAAAACAATCTGAGATACCTATGCACGTGGTGAAGGCTCCTGGTTGTGCACCTTTTGGCCATGATCTTTTCCGCTAAACACCAGCAAATTTTTCGCTTTTATATATTTAAATATTATTATTTATATACATAGAAAAAGAATTTAAATATATCCGAATGTAATTTGATACTTATGCTATTAAATCGTACAGCTATAAAGGGGTTTGTTCGGAGGCGTCAAGTCGAGAGGATCACGCCTTTACGTTATAAACGCATGAATAATCAGGAGCTTTTCACCCCGTGCTATGCCACGCTGTTTGCCGTATTCAGTTCGGGTATTGACGGAAAGACGACATGAGGTCTTACACACTCGAAGGATTCTTTCTCAGTTCGGGAAACCCGGATCCGGGCATGTGAGTTTGAACGGGTGTCGTTGTCCGCCCTGTACGGGAAGAAAGACCGGTTCCTCCGTTCTGCCAGGGGATAGTGACTCGAAGGATTCTTGACGGCGGGTGATGATGTGCAGAAACTAGTCGACATCACGATTTCCCATCGATTGACCGAGTTGATTGGTCGGAAGTTGCACAGGGGGGCACAGCATCGAGTGCTGACTCCGAGTCCCGTGATGACTTCTAAGCTCGGCTTTTGAGGGGAAACAGAGAGTTTTTTTTTTCATTTTGAAAATTCTTGTGATGGTGATGGGATGCTCCAAGCCGAGGAAACCGAAATATATGTCTTACGCAATGATATCAGGGAGAACCAAGGGGCGGGGCAGTGTGAGGACGAAGGGGACGATGAGGAACGGTATAAGGCAGTGATTCCTACCTTCAAAGATCAACATGCGGAGCCAGGACTCTACGAGCGAGGTGGTCTTCCGATTTCATCTTTATATTGTCACTTCTCGTCACTTGCAGACGGACTCGTCGGAAAAACACACCGGCAGGATTGCAAGAGATGGAATGCGAGCTATCACAAACTCCTACTTCCGGGCTCCCACAGTTGTCATTGCGCGATAAGGCAAAACGAGAGCGAGCGGCTACGGATACCGGCAGTCCCGCAGTAAACACAGCATATAGCTAGTGGCAACAAAATCACCAAAAACACAAGACGGCGTCTGTTATAGGTGACACACCTGCGCTGCCTGACCTGTGGTCGTCGGCGTCGTCGTCGGAGCAGCTCTCGCTGGCAACGGGGGCTCAAGTTAAGCTCTGCCCCCGTTTGAAACCCTCATCCGACACAACGGCCGAGAGACCTACTTACTTGGTCTGTCAAGTTCTTGCCTCGCGTCCCGTTCGTTGTACTAAGGCATGATGGCAGGTGACAGATCGGTTTGGCCCTGTTTACACGTTGGTTTGACCGCAATGATTATTGGCCATCCGGAGCACTGATCAGCCGTAGCACCTCAATCCCGCTCTGCAAGTGTCCGGGTGTTCTCCCAAGGGATACGGTGACGCTGTTTACATCGAGCGTGTGTCTTCGATATCCCGGTTTACGTACCGAACATCTCGAGAATATCTCAACGGCAAACCCCTGTACGATATTCAGAATCGTCCTGCTATATACCAACCTCTCTATGTCGAGCAACGTCGAGTAAAGTATAAGAGCTGGGCAGCCTTCCCTCCTCATTCTGGTCACCAATTCCTCACATCATCCATACTTACACACGAGACCGGCACGTCACCTACACAACTCACAGCTCGTGAGCTCCAGACCTTAACCATCATCTCCGCCCTTCCTCAACTGTCCTCCGAACACAACCCGTGATAGCAACCAGACATCAGAGTCCCAAATAGACAGATATTTCTTATCATGGTCGGAAACATGTCTCCAACAGGCGAGAAAGCATCAGACACCCAAAAGTCGGACAGCATTACCCGAGGGAACCTGGTACGCATCTCTCAACCGTTGTAGAAATTGGAAGGCGCTAACGCACTGCTTTGCTCCAGATGCCAGGGATTCTCTGCCTCACATGTGCCGGTCAAGGCTACGAAGTCTGGGTCCTTCCCGGCCGTGCGTGCGGGTACTGCAGAACACCTGCTCGTGATGAGGACGACGACTGAGCAACAACAACGATGGTTGTTTGTTTAGCTCTGGCCTGTCCTCCCGGATAAGAGGATGAGGGATAACTACTTGGGTTCCCGTGCTTGCGAATTGATAGGAAGGGACTTTGTTTGTGTTTCCGGGTTTCCCGTTGTGTAGCTATATGTAGTCGGCATTGCCTGTTTTTCTGGTAGTAGGAGTTGGGATGGGAGTGGAGGAGGAAAACTTGGTTCGTTCGAGGCACAATACCCAATGATAGTATGATAATTTTTCCAACTTAGTTCTTGCGAGCCCTGTGTTACCTTTCCACACAGTAAACCTACAGGCCGTTCCAAAGAAAAAAGATAACTCACACCACACACAGTGGGTAATGGTAAGAGGGAAGACCGTGTCCCTCCCCCGCGAACCTCACTGTCCACAACCTGGTTTGCCATACACCAACAACGGACCTCGTGACTGATTGACGATCCCACACAATCATCGGCTGCGGAAGCGGAAGCGGAAGCCGGGCTTCAATGCATGAACAGTGAGACGTCAAGGACGGAAAGGCGTAAGCGTGGGGGGGGAGAAGAGGCAACCAACCCATGTTGTGCCTCCGTCCTATATGCTCGGATTTGCCTTGGGATAACGAGTATGCAAGACTCGGTCACAGCATACTGCGAACAGGTTTCTGGGCAGGTCACCGGGTATGTCCTGGGAAATGTCGATGCCGCGGGCCACGGACAAAAACCTGGCCTTTGGTGTTCTCGTCTGCGTTGCTGTCGTGGTAACACAAAGTCATCCAAGCAGAAGAAATTGCCCAACTCCCACAAGGCAGTCCACACCGAATAACCCATCACGACCAAGTCACAACCGTGGCCGCCAAAGTGATCGTGCCGATGAACTGACGACGTCCATCAGTAGTGGTGAAAGGGAGAAGCACCTCTGCCGGGCCGCCCGTTCTTTGCCAGCTGTACACCCTGTTGTCCAGATATTTCCAAGTTGATCCACCAATCTCAACGGCACTTAGCACCCGGCATCCGGCATCCGGAGCCCCACTCTTCAGCAGAGGAGCTGATTACCTAATCTTCCCAAAATTTCAACGACATCTGCTCAACTTTAAAAAGGCCCCTCCACCAAAATTTTCTTCCACTCAAAACTTCTTCTTCTCCCACAACGCAACCTTCATAGGTTCGCCTGCTTGCTCGCTGGTCGAGCCAGCAAGCAATCACCATTCAATGCGCATTCCGCTCGTTCAATACGACGGAATTTATCAACCGCAGAGAATTCCACGGTAGGTTTTACATCCAAAGAACCAGCTATCACAAGCAAAAGGGTATGTTTTTATCTTTCATCATTGCCCCTCCGCCCCATCACATACACACACACAGCACGCAAAGTTGGTCAGTTGGTCAGTGGGATTCGTTATGATGAGCGTAATTTGCGATTGATACCGTCTAGGTGGCTCACTTTCGCCGGTGCGGCTATACCTGTCGGACACATGATAGTCATTTCTTACATATTCTGAACAAAAACCATCCCATACCAACTTTTGACACTTTTCGCCTCTTCACATCCATCTCACGCTCATCAAACATTCTTGTTTGGAAGAAGCCAACTAACAAGCTTCAAGTCTCTTTAGTAGTACCACTTTTCTCAACTCTTCATTTTCTCTTTCTATTTTCTCTTCTCTCGAACGATTTCCCGTGGTCGGTACGCGCATCATCCCCTGTATCAAAACACATGGATGAGTATTGCTCTGCGCTCAAAGCCCGGGGGAAAGCGAATGTATTCTATTGGAGCTCCATAGTCTTCACTTGGCGGGCTTTTCTGTGCTCGACTGGGTTAAATTGCTTGACGAGCTCTACAGTTTACACTCATCAATTATTCGTGTTAATACCATTCATAATATTACATTTGCTCTCCTTCATGCTCTCACTTGTGCTGGTGATGTAAAACATGCCTGTTGTCTCTTAATGCCACTCTCACTCTACCCTTCTGCACCGGGCTGACATGTCCAGTCAATTTTCCTAAATGCAACACCCCATCTGTAGCAAATTTTATCCGTTGGAAACAGCTTTTCTGAGGAAAATCTTGGCGTCTCAATGGCATGTTCTGCGCAACAGATCACCCTTGAGAGCAATATCAGCGTGTAAGGTAGATAACGGAAAGCGATAAGTACGTTGTTAGCTGCATGCACTCGGCCTGTGAAACCGGGCTTGTCATCACAGACACGAGTGCTGAATGGTTTGAAGAGGCATCCCATTAGGTATTCAGCCTGTTCGTCTATCTGTCACCTCTTTTATAAACACTGCCAACCGATTTGATTACCCATCATAAATTATTGTCTGTTTCAAATCATATCTATAGCAGGCTGTCCACTCTCACAACCTGCTCTCCATAGCCGCAATCATGGCCTGTATGACATGGTACCTGCTTCTCTCGTTGATGCCTTTGGTACCTGAGACCGGATATGATGCTTCGCGAACTAAAATAAATCAAGATGAAAGGAAGAGTATCTGCAGGAGGGCGAGCCCGACAAAAGAAAACAGAACGGCAAAAGAGGGACTAATCTGCGCTGCCCTGGCTTGCGTGACTTGTGCTGGATTCACGGTCGCCCAGACAGAAGGGGGAAGTGCGGGAATCGTCATGACACTACTACCGGTTGCAGGTCCGATTCCACCACCAGGCCCATATCCAGGACCTCCATATCCAGGGTCTCCGCCGATGGGTAAGGTGCCACCACGATCGCCATAACCTGTCAAGGTCGGATTGCCATATGCGTCAACCCCATCGCCAACTTCATTGTTCTGCCGGACTCCTGGGATCGTGAGGGTAACGGTATAGAAAGAGTTTGTGGCTGTTGCGATCAGCGGCTCGATTCCAGCTGCCTTTACACGAAAATATGCAGCCGTGTTGGGAGGATTGTATGCTGGTGGAGCAGCCGCAAGTGGAACCGCTGGGTATGCAACAAGAGCTGGACTTGGCGGCGGAGGTGGAGGAGGAGTAGGAGGTGGTGGTGGCGCCGCTACAGTCTGCGTGACGGTGACCACAGCGGGCGGAGGTGGCGGCGGAGGAGGCGGTGATGGAGAACCGCTTGAAACGAAGGGGCCTGGCACGCGGCATCCGGCGGCATTCGGTGGGCAATCAGCGTGTAGAGTCTTATCGACGGAGACGCCAGGCCCTGAAAGAAGTTTTTCAATGTGTTTGCTTGGGTTGGTGGATGTCGAGGTGCCTCCAACCTGGCTATCGCTATAGTGAAGGTTGATGTTCATCTCAATAGGGGCTTGGTGTCCATCCAAGTCACCAGAGGGTATGTTGGTGGAGAGCATCTTTTCGGCAATGTGAGCAGGGCTTACGCCATCACTCGCTCGAATACCGTCGCCTTGGCCCAAGTGCAGATTGAGATTAAGTTGGATGGGTAAGGTATGAGCGACCACTTTATCAGTGTCAGTACTTGGTTTGTTGATAACGGCGTCAGTGCGAGTGCCATGTTTGCTGACGTGGCGTTGGATCGTGTTTGTGATCGAAGTGTTGATGCAGTGCCCGGTAATGACCTTGATGGCAGGGGAGTACTCGACTGCATTGCACTTGGTGAAAATACATTGGAGGAGTTTCTGTCACCACAAATGTCAGTGAAAAGCAAGGCGGCCGAACACAAAGAGTCAACCCTTACCTGCAAGTCTGGATCTCGCTGGCAGATGCATTGAATGTCAAAGCATCCAACATTCTGGAAGGCATCCGCCAGACAAGTATGTCCACAGACAGGAAGCCCTGGATTGTCTCCTCGGGTAGACGGAATACATGAGAATAGTACTAGACTCCATAGGACCGTGGACCTCATGTCGATGACGAGAGTATCCCTAGGACTTCTGAAGAGCTGCAGGCAAAGGTAGGATCTCCAAAAAGGCGTGTCAAATGAGTGACGAAAGAATTTGGGTACCTAATCCAAAAAAGGAGTGTAACGTCCAAGAAAACAGAGTAGAACCTGTGGTTGTTGATGGAGGATGGAGAAATGTGTGATGGAATAGAGGAGAGGTGAAAAAGATTAACACTTCAGAGGTAGAAGTTGATGGAGCTAGGAGAAAATCAAGTTCAGTGCAGGCGCAAGTATGCACATTGTCTGTTTAGAACCTCCCGAAATCGCTGGTTTGAAGCTTTCTTCCAGGTTGACGTGGAAAGAGCTTTGCGTCTACCAATACTGGAAGATATGGGTTTGCAGGTACGAGCCGTATCATCTTCTACCGCAAGGGAAGAGCCATGACGAGTGGTTGGATCACCAATGACTGGCAGCATCATCACTTCTCATAAGCAGTGAGCATGATCGTAGAAAGAATGAAACATGCTTAAGGGTATCTAGACAGCCTCAATAGCCATTTCCTAATAAAAGATAAGATCAATGGGCTGTTCCTCATCTGTGTACTTCTCCTTCAGCTCCTTTCTTGTGAGAAGCTTCACAAGCGGCATCAGTGTCTCCCGCATATCCAGAACACCTCTCTTCTTCTGGTCGATATGGGAAGCATCAACAACAATCCTTCTCAGCTTGGCAATCGACAGAGCGCCATTCTCAAGTAGATCAATCAGACGCTGTGGCGTGCCCACAGCAAGCCCGCTTCGAGTCTTCTTGAGGAACGCAACTTGCTCCTCGACCTTGAAGTGCTTCGCGAACTGGTGGTTGCGGTCAGTATATTCCAGCCCAGAACCAGGAATAATAATAAGGTTACCACGTACCAGCTTTCCTATTGTGTTCCCCTTCTTCTGGAACGTCCTCAGGGCCCTTTAGAGCGAGTTAGCCAACAACTGGTGCACAAGGTGAAGACAACCGCTGTGATGCCCTACCTGACCGCATCTGCCGCGCGCAACCCAGCTCCGGAAACCACCAGAGTGTGTGGTGCGCCAAAGTCCTTGGTCGTCTGATCCAACTTCTCACCCTCTCGGGCAAACTCCTGCAAGAAGTCCGGAAGGTTCTCCAATGTCCGTGGCTTTTGAAACGAAGTCGTATCCTTGATGGCATTGGCCGAGATGTACAGATCCGAAAGCTCAACCGGACTCAAATCTGTCCCAAAACGGCTGGTCTTTTGTGCAATGTGATCAGCCAGCAGCTGACCATCCATCCTTGCGAAAGACTTGTTCAGGCCGGCCTCAACATCCAGGTCCGCCTCATCCTCACGTTGCTTCTTCTTTTGCTTCTTTTGCTCCTTTGCCGGTGCGTCATCCTCAAGCTTTCTCTTTTTGCTCTGGATTTGGGGCTTGGTCTGTGTCTTGGGTGCCATGTTGCCTGTTGGAAGTAAAACTGAGGAGCAGAGATAAGTGTGAGGGCATGAGAGAGAATGGTATTGTTGAATGGCGGTGACGGTGAAGGATTGTTGAAAATGGTGGGGTTGGTGATTTTGAAAGTTTTCTGTCGAAAAAGTGCCGTTGAGATCGAAGCTTGAGAGATGGCAGCTGGATTTCATGGGCCATCAAGGTTCGTGATGAAATTTTCTGTATGGTTCACAATTACACAGTGTTAATTTTGAGATCGCTTCAGCTGCAGCGAGGGCTTGCCATTTTTGATGCACTAAGTTCGCCAGCGTCGGTGGGCTAAGGTCCCGAAAGCTCACTGGGCACACAGTGCGACTGGGGAAAGGCGCCTTCTGTTCACTAGGGTATTCACTAAAAACAGTAAACTAAACCTCCACCTAAATTTTCTTTTTTCCAGGTTGGACTTGAACTTTCCCAATATTCGATGGAATTCACTTTGCAACTTCACACTACTTAGTAGTAGCTCTCAATGGATATCCCAATGGGGGACATTCTATGTGGTTCATCCCTCTCAGCTTCCCACATCAAGTATCATTGAGTCGGCCAAGCCCTTCAGCGACCAGACTTCAAGATGTTTTGTTAGAGGTTACGAAACCAGAGGTGTTTGTCGTCCTGATAGACCGCCGGACCAGAGGCAATGAGATCGACATAAGCACCCACCGGCCGACCGCTCTTGACGAAGCGTTTCCTCGGCCGAGGAAACTGAAGAACTGCATCGTTCAATGCGAGACTCGGAGGCGGTGGATATGACGATGATCCGACCACACTGGCAGGTGTGGCACAGATGGCACATTACACCAGCGTAGGTCGTTACCACTGCCGTACTCGGCATCACCTGTGCCTTCGTTGAAAGACATTGAACGGAGTTGGAGGTTCCATCGCCATGAGCGAGGCTTTTCTCTTGAGCTACAACACCGAGGAGTCATCTCGACAACCTAACTCGTCGGGGTGTATCCAGTCTTCTCCCCAGACCTTATGCATGTCAGTCAAACATATCTGTTGGATGTCATGCCCGAAATCACAGACAGGTCTTGCGTGACACCCTCCAGGTTGGTGGTCGACGCGGCAAGACTTGCCACTGACAACGACAAACGCCAGAGAGAGCATGGAGGATACGAGCTGCCGCGTAACCCACAATACATCCCAGAGTTACAAAAGAACAGGACACGAAGGAACACTCGAGTACCGGTATGTCCACCATGACGAACGTGGAATTGGTGCAGTTGGGCAGTACAACAGTAGCCGATTCACCCCCACCGTCAGGCGTCAAAACCCTTTCTTTTTTGCGACTGCTTTTTTTTGAATCCTCCGTCCTCCCACTGTTGTTTGTATGCAGCTGCATGACAGGTGCAGCAGAGACGGACCAGAGCTCGCTTCCATTTTGCGGAGGCCCTGCGCGATATCGCACATGTTGCTGATCTGTGCCCGGAGTACTGGGTCTTTCGTGATCTTGTTCGGCCGCCGATATGGGTCCGGATCTACGAAGTGATATCCAGGCAATTGGGACAAGCGATTGATCCACAGAGCTATCTGAGCTGCTGGTCATTGTAGCTTCACGGCAATTGAGGAATTGCTGGGCAAAGATGACTTACCCCACATTGATGGTGACTTGACGGATTACAGGACATGCATCTTGCATCTCCCAGCTCTTTTTGCCTCTTCTCCTTCTCTGTTCCTGCATGTGAAGCCCTGATTTTCGCTGACTGGCTGTCAACGTGCATTGTACAAGGGGCGTGCTGTCGTCGCCGTGCATCATGACGGCGGTATCTTGTTGGCTGATGGACACTTGTGCGGGGGCAATATATTCAGAGCAGGTGGTTGGACCTTCTCATGCCTCTTGAGAAAAAATATCCAGTTCCGTCACGACATCTACGAATATCTAACCTGATTCAGACGGTTCAGTGAAGAGTTTAGAACCGTCTCGACTCGGCGCACATCCCAATAGACCCTTCGGACCAAAGACGAAGCAGGGCAGCCAAAAAAAGAACGAGAGGTCCCGAGACATGTTGAATGGTTCTGACGTCTACCCCGGTGAGCCATCGGATATGTCATCCTGACTTTTTCTGAAAATCATCTAGCTTGCCAAGCTCTAGCCAGCTGCAGTACTCAATTGTGTCGGTATCGCAGCTTGGGACCTCTCTACCATTCCGGTAGCTATTTGTAATATAATAAGAATGGAAGAGTGATATTAACCTGCTCGCCTTTCTTCGGACGTTGTCTCATCCTACTAACCAGAACACAACTCCGGATTTCGGTCAACCCCCTTCAACTTATTCGTTGGCTGGCTCGCCCAGCGATTGCTCGCTGCCCTCTCACGTACGTGCAGTTGCACACACATTCCCCAACTCTGCCTTGAGCGTACTTGTGTTGGCTTGATCTCTTGCGTCAGCGTCAGCAGCGTCAGAGCTCCGTGACGAGACTTACGATGGAAAGGCTTTCATGGTCGGGTACTTAAACGAATAGACAGAGCGGTACAAACGTCAGCCTACCTACCACCAACCAACCTGACTATCTGCAGCAGCGTGCAGTGACATCCGCATCCCACAAATTTTTTTTTTTACTGGTCAGCTATTGGACCTTAATCCTCCCGCTACCCTCCGACTTTTTAGCGATCCAAAGCAACCAAGATTCAATCTACATCTACAATATTGGCAACGCTCGGGCCTAGGCCACCTGTCTTGCGTGCTGTGGACGGTCGTCGTTCCGGTGGTCTTTCAACCGCTCAGTTGCTCCATTTCCATTTCACGGCCCGCTAAAACTGCCGCTCCGACTGGACACTCCCGCATCCTCCGCAACGCTTGTGCCCCTCAACCCCCCGGCCTCGCAGCCCCCAAAATTGTCGGCCAAGCAGAAGCACCCTCCCTTAAGCGGCCTGCATCCCTCTGAAAGCTCTCTCTTTTTTTCCCTTAGGGTCTAAAAATCTCGGCAAAGGGAGAAACTATACGAATATCCTCTTCCCCCTTTTTTTGCCCTCTTATCCTCTCTTGAGAGTTTCCCGCGGGTCCTGGGCCATCGCCGGTCGATAATAATTTCCTGCATGCAGTTCACGTTGACGGCCCAGAACCTCGTACCCGCCCTTTTCGGCGTCCCATGAGGAGCTGGACCTGCAAGTCGCACAGAGTGCAGCAAAAAGTACCTGCCCCATCTTTCGACCTTATAGGGAAGAATAACTTGGGGGGGAAAAAGCCGGAAAAACAGAACAAGCCCATTTTAACTGAGGGTCACGGATTACCTATTGATCAACTGAGCAAACAGTCTTGGAAAGCGGACCTTGCTCAAAACTGGGTCATAATTTACAATGACAATGATGTCGTCAAAATACAGCTATCAACCTTGGTGAGTGACACCCCTCCTTTCTTATAACATTTTACCTACCTACCATGACTAGTCCCTACTCTTTTTCACACTCAGATCTCCGCGACACCGTGGGACACTGCATCTATCAAACACGACCTGCTCTGCGGAAACAATGACCCCATTCTCTGCTGTCATCTGTCAAGTGTCAACAACATCGCTAACACACTTTCGGTGCCCACACTCAGTCGAGAGTTCCATGTGGTTGTCCTAGGCGCAGGTTTGTCAACACTCCCCACGCCTCTCCCCCTCACGACAGCCTTGAAGACTTCACCCCTTTTTGCGCCAAGCCTTTTTTTTCTTCCTTACACGCAAGTCAATGGTGTATCACATGCCGCATCTGCTGACATCGATTACTTAAGGTGGCGTTGGCAAGAGTTGTCTGACTGGTACATACAGAGCCCCTTTTCGGTCCTTGTTGTGCTTCCAGCTCACTGTAGCAACCACTAACTTCATTGTGAAAACAGCTCAATTCGTTCACAATGAATGGATTGAGAGTTATGACCCAACAATCGAGGACTCCTACAGGACACAAATATCTGTTGATGTATGTATCCATTCACAGATCTGGATATGAGGGCCTTCACTAATGCAAACACTGCAATATAGGGACGACAAGTAGTGCTCGAGATGTAAGACACTTACACACCAGTGCACATCTGACCTCACCCAGCACCTCTCACTAACATGACACTCTAGTCTCGACACGGCTGGAACAGAGCAGTTCGGTACTTACCCCCGTCTCATCTACCCATCTTCAAGGATGAACCCTTACTAATATCCTTCCAGTTGCTATGCGAGATCTCTACATGAAGTCCGGCCAAGGCTTTCTGCTAGTATTCAGCATTGCCTCGAAGAGCTCCTTCGACGAACTGACGACACTGCGCGAGGAGATCATTCGCATCAAGGATGATGACCGGATCCCTATCGTCATCGTCGGGAACAAAGCCGACCTCGAGGACCAGCGGGCCGTGAACCGTGCCAGCGCATTCGCTCTCTCTCAACGATGGGACGCCCCCTACTACGAGTCCAGCGCCAGGACGCGAAGTGTGTTTCACCTCTCTCCCATTGTAAAATACTTGACGAGGACGCGATGGCTGACATGGACTTGAAATCTAGTCAATGTGGACGAAGTCTTCACAGACTTGTGTCGCCAGCTGTTACGGCGCGACGACCTGCAGGACCAAGAGCAGAATGATCCCTACTATCAGAAAGCCGAGGAGGCTGCGGCCAAGAGGAAGGCGCGCAGGAAGAAGAGGAAGGAAAGGTGTACCATTCTCTGAGGCGACGGAGCCTCCTCCTCTGATAAGAATTGGCGCCCTCATCTACGGCAGATGAAGAGCCGCTCTGAAGAAAGAAGTCAACACGGAGACGAAGCTACGAGGCTGTGAGCTCGCGCATGAGACGGAATTTACTTAATAGGAGGGTAATGAACTAGGACCTCTAGCGGATGGTCCTATCTCGACGGAAGTCTCGAGCAGGAAATCTCTTTCCTTAACAAGAATGGGGGGATCTCTGTCGAACCCTATGGGAAGAAAACAGCCCCTCAATCACCTGGGAGGAAGATATCTGAACACACCATCAACGCACACATGGGAGTTTGATAGCTCTAATAGCGCAAGCAAGCAAGCAAGCAAGCAAGCAAGCAGAGCGTTGCATTGGTCCCTTATCGAAGCTTTCATGGTGACCTCACTCTTTCCGATACATATACATGCACACATATCTGCCTACCTTGAGGTAGACAAGGTAGGAACCAGCCTAGCACTCCACTGCCATTCTTAAAGCCCAGCTCTCACGATGGACTCCAGCAACACCCGGTTTGATCTCAAGCTAATACTCTCCATGACATCACTACCATATACGGTGGATGATTCCCCATACTAATTTCTTCCAATGCGCCGCGAAGGCTCTTGAGCTGGCAGTCTGGCTGGTTCGTGGGTTCGGTCCATCCACACAACTGTCTTTAAAAAGAGCACATGTTTTCGGTGTCATTTGAAGTCAGATTCCTTCACGAGAGTTTTTGCTCGTCCACATGCATGCCCTTCCATCTGCTTTCTTTACTTACATGCATTCGCTGATTACCTACAAATGGTTTGATAGGCAGGGCACGGAAGGTAGGTGGACAAACAAACACAGGAATCCCAAAGACTAGGTATATGGTCCTTTGTTCTTGTTTTGGCATCTCCAAACAACGAGTACGAATCATAGCTTTCTTTCGGCAGTTGATTACCAGCTACTAAATAAGCCGGCCGGCCGGCCGGCAGTCTGGCCGCATATTCTTCTGGCCCTTCTCCGTTTTTTTTTCTTCCGCGTACAAACGTTCCGTGCCGCGCTGGAAGGGAAGGTTTTGGGCCGGCAGTGATGTGGCACAGTTTCTCGGAGTCTTGGAGGTATACATACATACATACAAAAAATTTTGGTACACTACCTACATACTATGGCTCAAGGCCGTCGGCATTCTGTGTGGTAGGCTGAGTTCCAATGTTTGTTTGAGTGAGGGGAAGAGGAATGAGGGAATCAGTTGAAAGATGGTTGGTGTGCATGACGGCTGGTGCTGAGTGGAGCGGATGGAGGAGAGGAGAGGAGAATATGGTGGTTTAATTAAGAAAGAGGTATACTAACCTGGGGATGCCTCAGTTCTATCTGGTTACCTTATTGAAGCCGACCTCATTCGTCATGAGGTTGGCTAGAGTGAGTCAGTCAAGTACGGCTCGTTGAAAAAGGTTGAAAGTAAAATGCAACAATTTTTACACAAAAGCATTCCCGAACGCCCCTACTGCGGCTGATGTCAATTGTCTTGTGTCATCATGGAAAAAAGGCGTTTCCCGCCGCGGCATGGCCCTTTGTTGCTGGGCCAGTACTCGCGACGTCACTTGAAACGTGGATGTTGAGGCAGGGAGCCACCACTGGGCACGCTGACATATCAGAAGTGATCTCAGAAAAACGATGATGCTCATCATCCGTACGAGCCTCTCTGGCCTGTGATTTGCTGCTTCTGTCTGGACGACGGTTGATACATCACCGATGATCACCGGAGTGTACCCACCAATATACATCACATCTTCAGATGCTGACAGGAACTGTAAGGTAATTATGAAACCCCAGAACTTCGGGCCCAAGTGAGCCCCGCTGGCGGCTGTCGTCTGATGTGGGAGAGTGGGGACCAATGTGAATACCTAGGTAGAGCTCTGCTCACCATCGAGCTCTGTTTCGTTTCCGCCGCTTCGCGATTTTCTTTTGGTGGTGGTGTTGTGCTAAAGGCTAATTCCGTGTTGGAAGGGGGGCCAGGCGCAAAGATTGAGATGAGACGGGATCCGTCTCGGTGGTTCGTTCCACTTGGTCCAAAGCCCGGCCCCGATCAGAGTGGTCGTCTCTGGTAGAGGATCGAGGTAAAAAGGTATTGTACAGAACCATTGGGTCAGCCCACACTTGCCTTGGTTATCGCCGCAGATCGGTCAATCTTCGCGGGTATGTACTGCAAATACTGTTTATATTTTCGTAGTCGTCACGACAAGAGCGGGAGATACTCGATCCTCATCCGCCAGCATACGATGAGCTCGAAGCAATGAAGTTCGTGATGGTGCTGCCCCCGCTTTGATGCTGAACGAAAGAGGGGAGATGCGAGTGACCGCGCTAGTGTTTTCGATTTAGCGTCTGCTTCACCCCCTTATCCAGGCACATTCCACTTTTTCCATGTGAGAAAACCCCGGATAGCAACAGGGGTAATGCACGTTTTGCACCACCGCCAATCGAAGGGAACCAGGGCGCACACGAGACGTTCGACGAACGACTTCCAATTCTAACGAACCTTACGCCATCATCTACACAACCTTCAGATTCTCACGTCACACAGCAGCGTTTTCTGGGAATTCCACCAAGCGCCCTTCCAGATGGCCGGGAAGCTGCTGCTTCTTTCGGGTCCCCCGCCGCATACAGTCCTTGAGGCACCTCGACGGCGCGCGTCGTTCCTTTCGGCTTTTGGACTTCCCTTCGAATGTCATGCATGAGCCTTGCGCCGCACAGGATGGAATATGACCCGTTGGGGATTGATGATTGGCCCACACAACAGAAGTTCGGGACTGCGCCTTTTCACTGATGGTACAAACAGATTGCCATATCCGAGCCGGGCAGCACAAACTGGCCAGTTTTCGTCGACTGGCCTTCGTGCTCCTGACTCAACACGAGGCTACCGTACAGCGGCTGGCTGCCTTGTCATTGTTCGTCAATTTATTGGCCAATCCAGTGACCAGCCACCTAGGCAAGTCACAACTCAAGTTGGAC
This sequence comes from Podospora australis, assembly GCA_033296905.1. Lineage (NCBI taxonomy): Eukaryota > Fungi > Ascomycota > Sordariomycetes > Sordariales > Podosporaceae > Podospora > Podospora australis. The sequence continues at coordinate 758,686 of MU864354.1, forward strand.
TTGCAACCTCTCTTTTATCTCTGCGACACATGGTTTCTAGCAGTCACCTAAGTTGCACCGAACTCTGCATTTTCCAGGTAAAAATCACTTGGACCTGCAGGGAGCTGGACCGATGGGATGCAGTCTCCCTTCACCACCATGTCACCCTCCGCTCTTGGCCTGGGGATTTAGGTGTATTGATGCCACTCTGGCTGGTTCACTGCAGGGCTGTATGTAGGTTGGTGATGAGAGATGTCAAAGCTCACGATTCCACCCCTCTTTTCTTTCTCATCGAGCCTTCCTTGTCATTGCGCTCCTTCCTCCTTCCTCCTCCAGTTCCTCGGAGTTTCGAGGGGTTCATCTAACCCGACCACTTTCACTAGCACCGGCCTGGTCGAGTCTGCTTTTCCGCTACCTTAGGCAGTTTTCTGCATCTCCAGCCAAGTAGCTGCATTCGCAAAATGTCCCATTGTTGTTTGTTGATTACCACCCACGGCAAGTTTGTTTTCGTCTCAACTATCTACGGTCTTGCCAGACCTCGAGCGTCGCGGCCGCGTGGCCTGTTTGGATGATATCGCTGTCGCCGTTCTTCTCTTCTCAATCTCTTCGCCGCTGGCTGCTTGCCGCTCGCCACTTTCACACTCGCTGCCCGTTCGTTCTTGTTGGCACTCAGTACGGCTGTGCTGGGCCTTCCGTATCTGCAAACGACCGAGCCCTCGGTCCAAAGAGTCTTGTTCAGGGTTTTCCGAAAAACCACATCTCGGCATCTCTCAGATCACCGATCATTGATCCTCACTCCGTGCAATTCTTTTCTTCACCGTTGCGCTGCCCGCTGCCCGCTGCCCGCTGCCGTACCGTTCAACACCAAGATTTGGGACTACGAACGTCTGCAGGTGCCCGCTTGATTTTCTCTTGATCTTCCACTTCCAGACGCCGTCACCGTGGGTTCGGCTAGGCAGACTGCGAGGAAACGTATCTTTCCGCAAACCTGAAACGGCAACTGTCCACACGCCCCCCATCCTTGTTGTACGTGCACAATTTGATCCCGAGCCCCCTTCCATTACCCAACACCGCTCAGTCCCGAAGTCCCCGCCTCTGTGTTGCAGGATTCCCAACCCAAAAAAGTTATCGAATCTGTCAGTTGTGCTGTTGAATAAGGTGCAAGGCGTCCAGCGGGTTGAAACTGGACTGATAACTTGTTCTAGAGGAGAACTGCTTCTATCCGCAACACCACCACGTCTTGTACGGTTTCCATCTGGAGGATACGACCCTACTTGACCGGATCACGAAGACTGCGGCGACCAGGGTCTTCCGTCAAAGAACATCGAAACGCCAAAAAAGGTGCGTGATGCTTCAACTTACCCCAGTCATCCCCCAGCCGCCCCCAATCACAAACCCCTTTCGCAATCCGGCTGTTCAGGGGTTCCTCGCTTGGCTCCACGGTTGAAGCAACCCTCCCGCTACCCACAGTGTTGCTCACTCACCTTCACTCACCACTGCTTGCTCGGGTCGTCCTGAACAGGCAAATCTCGCAAATGGCCTGGCTTTCTGGAATACTGCTGCAACATTATTTCCCCTGACACGCTCGTTTCCTCTCTTTCCCTTCTCCTGTCTGTCCCGTTATGCCCGGCAGGCCACTCTGGCTCACCTCTCATTCTTTCTCGCGTCTATCTAGACTTCAATCGTTCCTTTTGGCTTCGCACGGTCGAAGACCACCACCTTGTGCACATTAGTCTCTTCAATTTATGACTGTTTTAACCCAGCTTGTGTTACACTGCACAGCTGGTTCGGGGGTTTTTTTTTTCTGTTCTTTCTTAGCTGGGATAGACTGCGTTCATTCATCGTTGTGTCGCGGATTTACACACACGTCCGGTTCCACGACCTTGGATCTTTAGACTGGATCAACACTCGTTTGCGATACCTGACTGTCTGCAAGATCGGAAAGCTGAAATTGCTCTGCTTCGTGCACAGCCAGAATTACTTATTTACAAGCGGCAATTCGTGCCACCTACCCACCGAAGATCAGTCGACCTGCGATTAGAACCAAAACCAGACCTTCCTATGCTCCAGGTGACGTTGGAAAGGTTGGAAGGTCTTTCAAAGGTCTGGAGAGGAAGGAACTAACAGCCGGGCCGGATCAGGAGTGGTGGAGTGGTCTTCAACTAAATGAATTCACAAGATGGGAGAGACATGGACCGACCACCACCTGCTGGGTCCGTCAAGAGGGCAAGGGAACGTGCCGCGGCTGGACTGCCAAGGTCACCACCGAGAGCCATGGCTGGAAGATTGGAGGAAGAGCCTGAGATATCACGCCCGACACGACCCCAGGCACCACCAGGACTGCAGACGAAGGACGGGCAGATTGGAGTGGCAATATCCAGACCGACGCAAGTACCGCAATGGCCTTTGGCAGGGCCCATTATAGCTCCTCCCAGTGTTGACGGTGAACCATATCGACCTCCACCCGGCAGGTCACAACCGCCACAACGCCCTCCTCGACCGAGTAGGGTACCTTCAATGCTGGACAGCTCAAAAGTACAGGATCACACTCCAGTCTTTCAGTACAGACCACGGTCTGGCAGGGAATCGACAGGTCAAGAACTCCTCCCGGTGCCCGAAACCTCCTCGTCGCTTTCGCGCCAATCGTCAACGCAGTCCTCTGTAGGCTCGATTCCTGATTTTCCCATCCCAGTACAGATCCCGCCAGGACCACCACGAAGAAGCGTCAACCTAGGACCTCCACCTTCTGCCAGGCGGGGAGCTTCTTCTTTTTATTCTAATGCGTCGTTTGTTTCTCCGATTCCCGAGGAGAGTCCTCGTTCTCGATCACACACATCCTTTGCCTCGAGTGCCGCAATACCTGAAAGTTGGGGAACGCCATCGCCCGGGCCGAGTCCTCAATACCCAGAAGCCTACTATGACGATATAATTATTGAGGAAACGAGCCCCTTTGATGACGAGGAGGAGGACAGCCGGCTGGTTCGCAATGCGAGTGTTGGCAAGATGGCCAAGCCTACGCTCGTGAGTGCGCAGGGACAGAGGAGCTTGGAGAGTGTGGATGAAGCCCAACGGCCAAATCCGACCCCTATTCAGACGGGGCCGTTCAAGAACGGGACGGGATACGTTGAAAACTCTAGTTCTTCTAGCACTATTCCGACAACGGCGATGTTTCCCATCGGCTCGGCAATTGCAGCGGAAGATCCGATCAATGTATATTTTACCACAAGTTCAGACGAAAAAACAACGCCATCAGATGGCGAAACGCTCTCTTCACTACCTCCGGGGGCGCGGCCATATAGCCGGCTTTCAGCAGTACGGAGACCCCCGCGACTGGACATGGACGCGGTGCGCAAAGCCGAATCAAGAGGTAGCTTAACAAGCCTGCCGGATCTAATACGACGTGCAACAAGACTGGCTGCAAGCTTGGAGAAGGGTCGCAGACCGGCGAGTCGATTCGTAGACGATAACGACTACTACGCTTCGGATGAGTTGGGAGGTGAGCAACATTCTCCCCGGCGGCTTAGTATTGCGTGAAAGTCCAATACTCTGATGCTAATGTCTCTTGTAGGAAACCGTGAGAAGCACCAATCTGGTCTTTCAGATATGCTCGCAGCATTTCCACCGCCAGCGCAACCGGGATCTTCTAGTCGTCGGAGTATACGCAACAGCATACGAGAACAGGTCCAGTCTTGGCCCCTCCCTATGTTTAATCGCTCCGCCAACACCTCACGAGAAGCCGTGCCAAACGGCGACTCTCAGCATTCTCAGAAATACAAACCACGAAGATGTTGCGGCCTACCCCTTTGGGGCTTTATCGTGGTGATGATCGTAGTACTGATACTCATCGCTGCTGCTGTAGTCATCCCAGTAGAGTTCCTCGTAATTCGCAAGCAAAACACGGAGCGCAACGCACAGGCGTCGTTAGAACAGTGCCAACGACGACTGGTTTGCGCAAACGGCGGCACAAACATTGTCAACCAAGAAGTCTGCTCCTGTATTTGCTCCAACGGTTTCACCGGAAACGATTGCACAGTTGCCCCTTCGCCCGGTTGTGCCACGATCACGCTGGGAGACGCCACCAACGTTACGGTCGGCGACGCCATTCCACGACTTATAGAACAAGCTCAAGCTAACTTTTCGGTCCCTCTCTCCGGCACCGCCATCATTGCAAAGCTAAACACGGCTGACATGAGCTGCTCAGCAACGAATGCGCTCGTTACATTTGACGGCCGCTCCACGCGAGAAGGAACCGCACTTGCTCAGGTTGCAGGGCAGGTGAATGCGAATGCTGTCGTGATCAACGGCGTGGCTTACACTACAATCACGATTGCGGCCGGTCAATCGACCACGATTACCATCGATGCCTTGAATCCATGGCCGACGCCGTCTTCGTCTGCACAGGGCTCGGGGCAAGCAACCACTTTCAGGACAGCTATCAACCCCAGTGCCACCCAAGGGTTTGCTACTACTTTTTCCGTGAGTAGGGCACCATCGCCCACGTCGTCGCCGACTGTTACTAGCACGGTGACGACCACGATGTCTATGTCCCCTGGTGTGCCTGTTCCAACACCCAGCTTTTCAACAACGGAGGAGGTATTCGACTTTGCCCGTGTCGCTGTGCTCTACATCCTGCAAGAAGATTCGTTGCCTGATGCCGAGACGGCGCAGGTCCATCTTCAAAAGTTTTTCAGTACATCCGGGATCAGCGTGGAGGCGGCGCGTAATGTCACTGTGGGCGGCGGCAGATCAGTTGATCTGATTGACTTTCGGGTGGATGTGGGCGGCGGTCGCGGCCGAGTTGGGGGAATTTAGACGAACGATGAACGAAAACCAACGACACTCATTTCTGCTCTCCCATCAAAGAAAGAGCACCATATACAAACAAACGTCATGCCTCGGCGTAATCTTCAACAATACATAATAAGGGTCGGGACCTTTTAATGACAACGAGGGGGAGGCTGTCTTCCTTCGGACACGTTTTTCTCGAGCGGATGAGATATATTGCAGCTGGAAGCAGGGGAGGGAGGAGGATTTTGGAGGAAGTTGCATGGTGCATGGTGCATGTTTGTACAATACGCAGAAGTTTAAACCTTCTTTCTTGGACGATGATTTTTTTGTCTGCATAGTATCAGGGATCAACGGTTTTTGGCAGGTTGAAAAATGGGAGTTGTGGGGGAGTAGGTTGAAGCCCCGGCGTTTGCTTTTTACAAGCTCATACGTGGTGGGTGGTATGTGTGGTAGCAGGTAGGTGCATAGGTAGTAACTACCTCACGTTCCAGGGTACACTATGTGATGAGACTTAATTTTCAAGAAACCATTCGAATGGACATGCGAATGGACCATGAAGGCTGCCCGTCGACGTGAGGATATGGATCAGCCCTACGAACCCAAATACAGTACATAGCAACGTCACAACGTGTGTGGAGGGCTGAGGCTCTGCTCAAGGTGATCATGGCAGTTGTAAGAGGATGTCCAATCAGGAACCCGCCCTGGTACAAATCGGATGCCAGAATGACGCATCTCAACCAAGATTGATACAGAATATTATGTGGTGTGGATGGGATTCAATGGCGATTTAACTGTATATTCGTACGCGGGCTTGGCGCTCCGGAGGGCTCGGATAGCATTGGCGCCAACGTTTCTGGGGGACGGTTTGATGTTTGAGGTGGTCTTTGTTCTGGTAGGTGTTTAGCCGTGGTCGTACCACGGCATCAATGAATGGACGATGATGATTCTATTCGAAATCACGAGAAGATGAATCTCGTCGTCTGAAGAACCTACCTTTATGCCGGCGGTACCTGAGGAGAAAATAGGTGCTGAGTGGATGAACGGATGAACGGTAGGCCTAATGAACGGTTCACCAGTCATGGACCGGGCAGTTCTCCGTTGTGGTACGTACTGGGATCATCCTCTTTCGTCATCAATCCCAGGGTCTCGTTCGCTTGTCTTGGCTTCCTCGCCTGCAGTCTGGATCTCCCCGCAGTACCCACTGGAGATGGAATTGACTGCGTGCCGTTAGCCGTACAGTAGGTAGTCCCGTTGATCGAGGAGCACATGTCAATTGAAATTCATGATACGAACAAGAATATGCGAGAGCGAGAAGAAAAGACCGAGTTGTTCGGAGGTTTCGTCCGTATCCAGACAGTGTTATCCCTATTTACAGTTTTTGGGGATCGATCGTGTACGACAGGGCACAAGAAATGACCTGCCTACTTCGTCAGAAACAATTACTAGGGACGGAGGTGATAAGTTGGCTGCGTTTTCAGGCGGCCCCCGAAAATGGCAAGTCAACTGATGAGCAATTTGATCAGTGAGAACCCTTGTAACTGCGTGGTCACGACCGACTGACCGGAAGGTCCGGTCAAGTCTCAACTCCAGAGGTGCGATGGTGCGGGGTGGATTCGGGGGTTGGGGAGAAGAAGAAGAGACCGAAGGCCCGTCTGAGAAATTCATCTTTGGAGCAAGCTACGCTCAGATAGGTGGACCTCTTGGATTGGTTCTCTTTTGTGATCGAAGAGAGGAAAAGCCAAAAGCATAGCATGAACGGGCAATTGTTTACATTGAATCAGGTGATTGTCTTGATGAAACTTTGTCTGAGGGAAACAAGTCATGCTTTCGCGAAGCCTCTTGTCAAACAAAATGGATAACCCCACTCGTGACACCCTGAGAAGACACCCTTGCAAAACAGCTTAGGGATATTTGCCTTAGGCTGCTATTACGTAGATTGGCGCCGAGGGGAATGCTCCGATCCCAGCAAATCATTTGCTGACGCCACCCCACATGTGGGTTGTTTGGTTCCGGCAGGCCTGCCCTGGTCTCTAACGATAACCATCCCATTCTTAACAGCCGGCCCTCCCACTACGTCGCCGGACCTCTTCTCATACCACCAACAAATCGCACCAACATACCCTCACCAAAAACAAAGTCGACTGGCTCGCACCTATCTCGCAAGAAATCCAACTTTTTTTTTTTCTATCGCTGTCTATCACCTCGACACACACGATTCCAAACACTGCCGCTGGACGATAGCGAATTACCCACTCGCTCACTAACACCAAAGATACACATTGCATCCACACCTTAACACCCGCCCTTAAACCTAAACTAGGGGTTCTTGGGCAACACACACACGATGATGATGAAGCCGCTCACCATTGCGGCGGGCCTTTTGGCTGCGCCTGCTGTCAACGCCTTTCTCATCCCCCCTGAAGTCAGCGCAGCCGATATCGAAATTGCCAACAACGTAGCGACCAAGATCTCCGAAATCCAGCCCATCGAGCTTGAATGCCCCGGGTGTCCACTTTTGATCAAGGACAGGTCCGGGTTCGACGTGCAGCTGCAGACGGATAAGACAAGCCACCTCGAGCTTGTCTTCTCGATCGACCACCATTCTGAAGGCGACCGTCTCGTAGTAAACGGATTCGAGCTCTACCCCAACGCCGATCCCTTTTCCAACCAGCTCGTCGCGCCGCAAGTTCTCGATACGGAATCAGAGACGGATAGGCACGATGACGGTCATGAGGACGGTGGGCATCATAAACATCCCCATCACAGGAGGCCGAAGCCCCAACCACAGCGTCTCGGGTTCGGCATGCATGTTGGCCCGGTCATGAAGTCTCCCGATAGCGAGCTCGAGCTCATCGAGGTTGAGCTGCAAATCATTGAAATTGGCTTCTCTTTCGTGGAAAACATCCCTCGCCTGAAAGTCAACCTTCTCAAGGATAGCACTGGCAAGCTCCTCATGTCGCCCGTCGAAAAGGCTACTCCCCAGAAGTCCGTGGAGGCTCCCGTAGAGGGTGAGGAGGAGTGCGCCACGGCCATGTGCAAGATCATGGCTATTACCAGGCAAAAGATGAAGGACCTCAAGAAGATGCGCCCTACCTTCGGCTGCCATGGCGGGAAGATGAGACCCGCGCATCATGGCGAGCACCCCCACCACCCCCAGCCCGTCCCTCACGGAATCCGCCCACCCCACCTGCAGTTCTCTCAGCGCGAGCACAGCTGGGGCAAGCTGTTCAAGAACATCTTTGCGCACATCTTGTTGCCCGTCTTGATCGGCATTGTCGCTGGTGTCAGCGTTAGTCTGATCGGTATGGCTGTGGGAACCGCCATTGTTTCGACATGGCGCTTCTTCTTCCGCAAGCCCAGCCACCGTCACCACAGGCGCCACTCCCGGTCACACTCCCGAAAGATTTCGCGTAGCGAAGCCGTTGTTGCAGAGGAGAAGTCTGGGTTGATGGAGCAGCAGCAGGAGGAGGAGCAAGAAGATGCGCCCCCGGCCTATGTGGATGAAGTCACCAAAGACGACAAGCCTGCTGAGGTTTAAATTTCTTTCAGCAGGATAAAAGAGGGCATCTTGAATAAAGTTTACGGAAAAGAAAACAACGAGAAGGGATTAGACTGAAAAGATTTGTAAACAGCAGGCGTTATCTTGATATCAGATCGAATGATCTCTTGAGAGTTTTCTTTGGGGAAAGGGAGGTTGGTTGTATGGGAATTGGGGACATGAAAGATTGCCCAAACCCATTATGCTGGAATATGATATTTTGGAAGCGGCATCGCATACACTCCTTTCACACACACTTTTTTTGGGCTTTCCTTTTCCTTATCATCTATCTCTGGGATTACATGGTGGAGGTCTATTTTCCTTTTCAGTTTCTTTTACAAAATACCCACACGTTCCTTTTTACAAGTTACCCAGTGCTGGATAGGATAGGGGAGAATGCAATATGCATGCAGATCGAGATGATGATCAAGAAAGATGCCAGATAGGAGAATAGGAAGAAATCAATGAGGATTTTCTTTACAATGATATGCCAAGGTGACGAAGATGCTCACCTCGTATTTGGCTCTCTGTGTAATTGTATCCTTCCCAGGTCGTGTGTTGTGGTAAAGACAGGAATGCTTACAGCTTGCAGCGGTGTCGATGACGTGTAGGATTTGTTTTGCGACCCTTGAAGCACACCTTGATAACTTCAAAGCCAAGGGGGGCACAGCAGGTCGACCATCGAGGGATACGAGATCAAGGAATTCAAAACTCAAAGGTGGAGTGGAGTTGCTTTTCGGGACTTGAAGACGGTGCTGCTGCAACGACGATCACCAGTTGATCATTGAGGTCGTGAAGGTTGCTTGGTAATCTCCCTTGCATGCCACGAGAGTTTACAATATGTGTGGACCTGGGCATAAATTCTGCGATAGACTGCAAATACCAGGTATTCTATCTCAACTCAGATGCCTACCTGCTTACAAAATAGACAAGATGTAGCTTTCAACATACATTTTGAGTGTGGCTGAGGTTGGAGTCCAACAGTGTACGGAGCTTGTCTGAATGCATGTGGATTGCTTCCGAAAACCGCAGAAACACTCCAAGTCTGGAACTTGAATTATGCCCGTTCGTTAGGCGCAGATTTAGGAGGTGGTCTCAACTCTGAATCGTTCACATTGTAGGTAACGATGTGGTTTGCCTTGGAATATACTTCGTATCCCCCGTCTGGATTACTTGGACATTGGACTTGGACGCAAAGCACCCAATTCAGAGAGTGGATTTGTGATGTTTTCAAGGGCCTGAACAGCCGTTATTCTCAATTATTTAGGAACGACCTTGGGCATGATACCGACGTAAGGTATTCAGCGATAACCATGAGTTTGTCTGGCTGGAGCCTGTTTTACACGCTGGCTGCTGCTTTTCACCTCGGTGCTTCCCACAGCGTGCAAGTGAAGGTTGCCAGAAGATTTCCAACTTGGTTAAAAGTCTTGTAACCGAGGACCCGCTTTACTGTTGAAAGCTGCATGAACGGGTTCTCCACTTAAATTTCAACCCACCCACCCAGCGTTATTCTGGGGAAAAAAGTTCGTCGGCCGCGCAGCGCGAGTGTGGGCACTCTTTTTTCCCTTCCCGTTATCGCGAATCTTTTGGCGAAGAAAGGATACAATTCTGTTTTTCTCCTAGCCATTCATTTTGAACTTATCAATTCGCCTTTCTTTCTTCACTATTCTAACATCTCGCATCCAATCGCAAAGCAGAAATCATGGGCTCCAAATCCTCCTCCAAGAAGCGCTCGCGCGCGCCCGAGGACGAAGTCGCCGAAGAAGAGTCGGCGCAGCAGGTCGTCCTGAAGAAGAGCAAGGTCGACGAGAGCGGCAAGTCCGAAGTCACCAAGGAGGAGAAGAAGTCCAAGAAGGAAAAGAAAGACAAGAAAGACAAGAAGGAGAAGAAGAGCAAGAAGGACAAGTCTGAGTCCACCGAAGCTGTCGCCGACGAGGCCGAGGATCAAGCCATGACCGACGCCGCCCCTACCATCAACGGCGACGACTCCAAAAAGTCCAAGAAAGACAAAAAGTCCAAGAAGGAGAAAAAGTCCAAAAAGCCCACAGAAGCAGAGCCCTCAGAACCTCAACTCCCCCCCTCCCACCCAGACGCCCAGAAACGCGCACCCTTAGCGGACGAGGAACCCGACTCTGGTCCCGAAAACGACGGCATCAACGGCGGCAAGAACCGCTTCATCTGCTTCGTCGGCAACCTCCCCTTCACCGCCACCGCCGACGCCGTGCGCGCGCACTTTGCCGCTCTGAAACCTTCTTCCGTTCGTCTGTTGACAGAGCGCGACGACCCGTCCAAGTCCCGCGGTATCGCTTTTGTAGAATTCGGCCGCTACGACCGCATGAAGACTTGCCTGGAAAAAATGCACCACACCGAGTTTGAAGGGCGCAAGATTAATGTTGAGCTTACGTACGGTTTTTCCTCTCTTCCCTTGAACTCTGCTGGCGCATATAACTGACATAATGCCCCAAACAAACAGCGCAGGAGGCGGCGGCAAGACCGAAAAGCGCCAGGACAAGATCCGGGAGAAAAACGCCAAGCTGAATGAGGAGCGCGCCAACAGGATGAAGAAGGAGGAAGAAGCCAAGCTCGAAAAAGCCAAGGAGAAAGCCGCAAACCCCGAGCCGGCCGCCGAGGTCGATGCGGAGAGGGAACAGCGTGACCAAGACGCTATCCACCCAAGTCGCCGCGCCATCGTCGGCGCCGAGCACGACGACCAAGAGGAGGACCAGTACAACAACGGCGGCGGCGGCGGGTATAACCGTCGCGGTGGTGGCAGAGGCGGTGGCGGTCGTGGTCGCGGAGGTCGGGGCGGCAGAGGTGGCCGCGGTGGAAGAGGTGGTGGTGGCCGTGGCGGTAGAGGCAACTTCAAGCGCAACTGAGAGATGGTTTATTCGACAGTAGTCTAAAAAGGGTGAAGTTAATGCGAAACGGGAATTGCAGCCACCAACGACATAACAGACATATGGAGTAGATCTTGTGCTGAAAGATGTTCACATCATGCGCTATTTGCGATAGATACCCCCTTTCTGTATGGTCAAGTAATTTAGATTTTCATTATACGAACATCAACAATGCATAAAGTCAAAGTGATCAAGAAAAACTCGAAAAGAATCTGTCGCATTCAACCGTATCATCATATCCGCCCCTGTTCTCAAAAGCTCTCGCACCCAGAAGGCACCCTCCCAGCTATCTACAGCAAAAGAAAATGAAAAAAAGAGAAGTCGGCCTAAATTTTGGATCTCCACTAAGCAAAGTTGCGAGCTCGTTGTACAGCAATCAGAGACCCATGGACTCAGGTCGAGAACAAAAGCAAGACCTGATCCATCAAGATTCCACATTCCTGGGCAGCCGGACGTGGGCGCAACCAAGGCAGGCAGCTCTCACAATCCGCAGGGATGTAGGTGCTTCAAGTCAGGATTGCCCGCCCTTGTCCGCAAGTGCGCCCGATACAGGGTATCCCAGGTCATGACATGCGCAAACGGAAACGCCAACTTAACGTATGAACAGATCCGAGAATTCGAGGCCGAGGGTGAAGAGAGGTGCGAAGCAAACAGCAGGCATATGTCCGTGGGGTATAGATGGGTGTTTGCATTACGGAAAATAAATCGTTCGTCGTTGTGGTCGGTAGATGACTCTGCTGCTCCTCAGAAACGAGGCAGCACATTATAGAAGGGTGCAAGCCTGCTTCTTCTTCTTGTTTTGGGGCGCCGCCTTGGGTTCAATGACAGCTCTGAAGACCCAGTTAGTTCCATGCTCATCTCCCAGTCCGTCTAGAAGAGATTCTTACCTGATGGCATAGTCGAAGACAGTCTTGAGACCCATCTGCGTCAGCGCAGAGCATTCGGCGTACTTGTAGGCACCAATATCCTTGGCCAAGGCCAGACCCTGGGGGTACGTGATCGGAGACCATCTCTTGTCGGCAAGTTGTTTGAGCGTGTTAGGGTCATCCCTCGCGTCGAGCTTGGTTCCGACGAGAACAATGGGAATGTTGGGTGCGTGATGTCCGATCTCAGGCCACCACTATGCGAAGGTGTTAGAACATGCGCAAGCAACACAAGGACATTGCTGGTGGCCACTAACCTTGGCTTTCACGTTGTCAAACGAAGGAGGGCTGACAAGGGAGAAGCAGATGAGGAAAACATCGGTCTGAGGGTACGAAAGAGGACGCAGTCTGTCGTAATCTTCCTGACCAGCAGTATCCCAGAGACCCAAGCTAATTGGTCGGCCATCGACAGTTACGCTCGCGGAGTAGTTGTCAAAGCTAAATGTATCGAATTAGCTCCTTGCGAAGCGGTCAAAATAACCCTGGATGATCATAACATACACTGTAGGAATGTATTCGCCAGGGAAAGCATTTGTCGTGTAAGAGATGAGAAGGCAGGTCTGCGAAAAGGACGGGTTAGCTTCGTCCAGTGTTCTGCAATCCTCGAATGCTGTCTAGATAATCTTACCTTTCCGACGGCACCATCACCTGTGACGACGCACTATATATAAGAACGGCAAATTAGCTTCCTGTCGCTGTTCTACCAAGCTATATTTCGCGAAGAGAGGTCATCGCAGGAATGGCGGTGTCGGTGCCGATCATGGATCGGTGTTTGTTGACGAACCTTGATCGATTGAACGGGCGGGGTGGCCATTGTTGAGAATTATTTTTCTGCTTTACGAAGCAAGTATGGGGTTTCTTTTGGAAAGTCCGGGGATAGCAGCGTTCGAATATCGATGTACTCGTTGCGATCGAGGGACGGGAGGATGCTGGAGCAGGGTTGCAGCACGCAAGCGGAGCAGGAAGAGCAAACAAGAGCTGCCCTGCAATATGCTATCGATGGAAATGCTGTCGGCGGGAATAGTTCGGATAAGGAACGCCTACGAATAACTACCCAGCTTTCTGAGTTTCGAGATTTGGTAAAAAGCAGAAACGGCTGTGCAGAATAGTAGTCAGAAAAGGGTTTGACACACGCCGGAACGGTTTCGTGCCGGGAAATGGAGGTGTGGGAATTTCGAATCGGCGCTTCGCAATGAACGGGATTGGGGAGAAGCTGGAGCGAGCGCTGGAATAGTGGACGAGCAGTGGACAGTGAGGGCGGAGGGGACCGCTCGCCTCAAACAACCCGGACGGGCGAGTCGAGATAAAGAAGAGCCAGCAATCGTGCACCGTGTGGGCGTTTCTGACATAATACTGTTTAGCCCGCTAGTAAACACAGCGTCCCCTGCGCTGTGGTTTTGACTGGCTGGGCTTGGTCAACTGGCCAGCGGGTGCCTCCTGCAGAACAACTGCAGTGAAGGGACATGGCGGTAGTGGAGCGTCGGCCTGTTCGCCCGGCGTGCCATCGTCTTGGCGGCACATGTCCCGGGTTGTTTTTTCCACCGGGAATGGACCTGGGCCACCAGGAGAAAGGAGTTGTTTCTCTAACACCTTCGGCGTCAACCGCCTCAGCCCAGGCGAAACGATTGGGGAGGGGTGGGCGAACTTCAGTAGCCAAACGGTGTGCGAGGGGGCAAACTCTAAAGCCGGCGTGACGATCCCAGGGCCGAGCACGACTCCGTTTCCGAGACGCGATTCGCCTTCATGGCAACAACGTGCCGAGTTGATCCCCGCTTGGTTGGAACAGATGTGATCGTGGATGGGACTGAGGATTGGGCAGAAGGGGAAATCGGTATGACAGAAACAAATAAAGCTTACCTGTGTGTCTGATCAGGTTATCTTATCAACAGCCGTTGGAGGAATTGGTAGGAATCAAGAGTTTGTGAGGAGAAGAAAGAACAGAGTCTGGCCTGCCGAGCACTGTCCCCTATAGCGAAGGGTTGTAAGGTATGGGTGGTGTGTGGATGGGATGTCTCGCCAACCGCACAGTGTCGCACCTCGGTGTAGGACCTCCAAGTTACAAATAGTATCGAGTATGTGCGGTATGTATCCCCCGAAGTCAAGATCAGAGGAACATGTGCTATGTATGTATGCGATAGGATGCCTCGATGCGTCTTCATGGGCTGTACAAGCTCGGGTTCCTTCAGTTCATCAAAGCTTTTACTTTACGTGGGCAAGCCTCATGTTTTGCAGAGCGAAATCGGGAAAGATGCGACGAGTATTAACGGCGGCGGCCCTGACAACGGTCTGTTCGCCTCGGCCGGTCCCTAGACTAAGTCAGGAGCTTGTCCTTGATAAGTACGAATCTGGAAGTTGAGATGCGAGACCCAAGCAGAGGGGAGTCAATGACAGTGACCTAGTGGCTTGCGCCGCGCCCTGGTCTCATCCGTTGCGCACGCAGTCTCAGCTCTCAACTCAGTGCTGAACCTAGAAGCGGCACGGAGGCCATCTGCCCGGTCCCGACATCCTGGCCTCGCCCAGCGTGGTGAGATGTGCTTTCGATCTATTTCAGAGCTAGAGAATATGTTGTCCCTCTCACAGCGTGGACAAAGTCATCGGATTTTACTCTATCGTTCGCCTCTGGAATCTTGTTGCACTGCAGTGTGTCGGTGTACAAGAGTGGGGCCAAACAACCTTGCCTTGGGGGTTTGGTACCACGCACTGTTTACTTCGTTTTGCGAGTGCTATCTGGATGGTTTGATGTAGGAACGTATCCAAGAGGCAACATGTAAAGTTTCAACTGAGATCTCGCTGTTCCATGACAGCGGATTCCGGTGGTCAATAAGGTCGGCTGACTTGATAGGGTACATCAATGAGTATCTAGGGTGATAGAATAGAGGTATCTGTGTTTTGTCATCTTGGACAGTTCTTCTTGGCTTGGCTCTAAAAAGTCATCATTCTTCATGATGATTTTCAGGCGCAGGTGTTGCACGGGGAGACGGCTGAAAGCAGGAAACTACCTAGCTTGCTAGGACTTCCGTCAACTGTAGTTGACGCAAGTATGTGACAAGACACTCCTCCACCAACTCCTACCTGCGTGATGTACTGCGTATGGGGTAACAGACGAAGCTTTGGGCAGTCGAGTAGCCGGCAGGGCCAAGCGGCCTCAGTATTGGCCTCTTCATCCCTTCTGACAATTCCCGAACAAGGCCATTCGCCGGGCTGCATCTGATGGTCATCGTCAATGATTAACCGATCATTCCATTCCCGTTATCTTGAAGGTACAGGTTGCAGTCAGGTTATGACGGGTCAGTGAACAGGCCGTCCGTGGACATGGGATAAAACGGGCCTTGGTGCGCTTTCTTGCTGACAGAGGACCGAGTATGCTGATCTGCTTCAAGACGATGTTCTTTCGCAGCTGCGCATCTTCATTTTCAACACGAATACCACCTAGTCTTGAACCAGTTCATTCAGAGGGCTTGGCAAACAGTGATACTTGCACACGGCATCACTAGGTTGTGTTTCGGCCATCATATCTCGATCGTCTTCGCTACAGCCCAGTATGGATCGCTAACGTCCTCGTATGTGACAAGGAGTGATTTATTTGATAGACGGTATTGGAAGAAACCCTGAATAGTTACGGTATCCATGGAAGAGTAGGTAGACGTTGGCCTGTTGTTCTACCTAGGCAGATCGGTGTTGTTGTTCTGAGCAGTAAATGGGCTTGGAAGGGCCTAAAAGGTACAAGCTAGATAAGTGTACATAATCAGAGCTTATCGTCTGCCCCACTTTCCGAACTGTGCGGGTTTTGTGTACTTGTAAGAACTCCCATTAGCTGGAAGCGCGTTGACGATGCACCTTGAAGACCGAAGTTGACCTCAAGCACTTTATCGCGTCCACAATGTAAAACGCGAAAACCAGGAGGGAAGCGCCAAACGACTACGCAGTCCAACCGGCTTCGGGTCGTCAGCAAAGCTCCTTCTTACGGTTATTTTTACCAATTGGCAGAACCTCTTCAAGAAGCGATAATATAATCTAGTCGAGAGCAAAACATCTCGCAATCGCAAACCATCATCACAACATGGCTCGAGAAAGCCGCCCGCCGAATGCGACTCCGACGCAACGGGCCTCAACCGCGGAGCCGACCCCAACTATCAGCCGCTTGTCAGTCCTACAGACACCGGGTAGTCAGGCCCGAGGTTTGCAGCGTCCACAGGGGCTCTCCGCATCTGGTAGAAAGATTGCGCCTCCGACCGCAACACCTCACGCCCGCGCTGCCTTCCGAACAATTGACTCTCGTCGAGCCGCCATCTTCACCCCCCACCGGGCCCGACGGCAAAGCGTGCGCGAGGCACGCGACTCCCCTCGAGATTTTCTGCTCTCACTGGGGAAGGTGCTTGCCAAGACGACGGAGCCGATAACAACGTCTTCGTCATCACCCCGCGATGACACCCAGACGTCCCCCAAGGGCTCCGGTAGCGACGATGCCCAGGAAACAACCTTGGGTCTGCTAGGGATGGACTATGACGACGATGACGATGCAGACCTGCCTAAGCGCCCGCGACTGTCGCTGCCCATCGACGAGGATGACGAGGACGATAGCGACGACCTCATGCCCCATCGCTCGGTGGTTATAGACGACGACAACTTTACGATGCAGTCCATTGAGATGCCGCGCAGGGCGTATAGTGAGCAACCCAACGGGAGATTGTCGATGAGCACTACGCGCATGAGCGACTTCTTCAACACCAATGATCTGCTGCATAGTGAGGATGTGGGCATCGATTCAGCGTTCTTTCCTCAAATCACTATGGATGAGGAGAACTTCACCATGCCCGATTTCGCATCCCCAGAGAGGTGTGCTCCCCTTTTCTTTTCAGTGATGACAATGGAAATGCTGACTTTGCGGGGAAAACATAGAATCGAGTCAGAGTCTGGGCGTCGCAATACTGGCGGTGACAGTGATTTCGGCATCCAGGTTCCTCTGGACTTGGACGAGAACACTTTTGTCATTGCACCTGAAGTCCAAGATTCTCCTTCTCGCGCCGAGGCTGAACTTGACCAGCCGGTTTTTGAAGAATACGCGCCGCTAGAGGACCAAAGGAGTGACAGCTATGGTGGCGATATGGGAGACTTGGGCGATCTTGGGGAGCTGCCAGATATGGAGGAGGAAGAGCCAGACCCCACAAGAAGTCATGTCCATGACGAGACCGAAACGGAGACTTTGGCTGCCAAGCGGGCAGAGTTACGCGCCTCGAAAAAGAAAGGCATCAATATCTCGAGGCATGGAATCGAGTACCCATCTCTTCCAGCTGGGGTCGTAAAGCGCATTGCTCAAAACTTTGCCAAGACGAGCGGAGCAAAGGGAAAGATCACTCCAGACGCAATGAAGACTATCATGCAGGCATCGGAATGGTTTTTCGAACAGCTAGGCGCCGATCTCGAGGCGTACGCCAAGCACGCTGGTCGCAAGACCATTGATGAGAGCGATGTGCTCACTCTCATGAAGAGGTATAGTACAGTCTACAGCCGGGTATCTCATATATGCTGTTATAGTACAAACGCTGACAGGGTACCTTATAGGCAACGTCAGGTTAACTCACATACCACGCCATTTGCCCTTGCGCAGCGTCACCTGCCCAGGGAGCTACTGCAAGATCTTCGTATGGCGCCACCTCCAGTTTCTAAGAAGCGGCGCAAGGCAGCTAGCGGAGCGGAAGACGAATCCGGAACCTGAGGCGTACATCGGCAACGACAGTATCATTACCAATTCTTATTCATGCGAACGCGACGGTTTATGTCAGTCGGTGGTTTCTTGACCACCAGATAGAACATGATAGATGTGGCGACACAGAGGCCATACCTGTGCGTATTAGCGATGGCTCGATGGAAAGACGCCAAAACCCTGTAGTGCACAGGCAACTAGGACAGTTGGGCAACGATATGCCAGCCCACTGGGTCAGTTAGAGAACAGGACTTACCACGTGAAAATATACTGCGCATGGTTGTTGCGCAAGTTGACCTCAGCAGCTCTACCAATGGGAACACCCTTGGTTGCGCGGTCGAGGTCGAGGAGATAGTCGGGGTCTGTGTATAAACACGGTTAGGTAGGGGTAGGAGGGAAGAATAGGCCGGAGTCTGTTGGAAGAAATACATACCCATAGTCGCCTCCACCCAGACAGGCTGACTTCCCGTCAGGGCTGCCATCTGATGGACATCCGGGAAATAAAACTCTCCCTTGTCTGGCCTATTATCGGGCGTGAACATGTTCTTCTTCCACGGTTGCCTCAGCAAGCCCTCCACGCGCACTTCCCCCTTTGGAAGACCCTCAGGTCGCTTTCCCTGATCCGCCAACGTCTTGGAGATCCAGCCTCGGTTGATCAGCACCGTCGCCCCTGGGTCTCCCTCCCTCTCCAACGGCGTGACAACAATGTATCCTTGCTCGCCATCTCGCATGCGCGGACCGATAAGCATCTCCTGATCGTGCCGGAAGCGACCCGTCACATATACACGGCGGTAGTCAAAGTCGACGATTGCATCCGGGTCGATGCGGGGTGGTAGGGGAAGCGGGGGCTTGACGATGCGGTCCTCGCACTTGGCGAGAAGCTCTGTCTTCCACTTGAGGCGCTGGACCTGCCATGTCCCGAGGAAGAAGGCAGTTACGGGGATAATGGCGAGAATTATAAGACCTGGGCCATGTCTGCGACCTGCCCGTACCAGCTCAGGCGGGTTGTCGACAATGGACGAGAAGGAAGGGTCGTCGCCTGGTTGAAGTTGTGAGCGTCGTGGGGAACTGGAGAAGGGCTGTCGTCGAAGAGAGTTCGGTAGCTGTTGCGAGAATCTCAATTTCGGGATTGCTTGGTCAATTGATATCCTTGACCTTTGTGCCGGCCTCAAAAGAGAGCTTAATATCCTCCCGACTGCCATGATTTCTTCCTGACAACAAAATAGCGGAATGTTGTTCAGGTTATGGAGCAGTTCCAAAAGTTGGATCTGGATCTTTCTTGAAAATGGGATTTGGATACTTCGTAGAGCTGCGTCAACTGCAGCTTTGGCTCAGACAGGAAGCTTAGCGATTGGTTGCCTGAGTCCCCGGACCCCGCCATTTTTACCGCCGTCTTACAGGGGTAACCGCGCTGTGGCTTATGGAGGAGCTGGCTTGCCCGCTTGCTTGCATCACTGCCTGGTGGGCGGTACATAAGGTAGGTATCTTACCTACCTAGCCATCTTCATTTCAATTCCATCCTGACAGTTGAAGCCACCTTGAGCTTTAGGTTCTCAGATCTTGCTCATAATCAGAACTTTATATCAGTGGATTTTTTGAACCTGATATCCGTCGCAATATAAACACCTTCATTCTTTAACATCACTGGCCATCTACTCAACCTAATTTGTGATTGAAGAGCTTCCGAACCAACCGGCGAAAGGGACACATCTCGAGATAACTCCTTACTCATTGCCGATTAGCTACATAACCACCATACCATGGCTTTCTTTCAAGGAACCTTGCAGGAAGGCATCGCTTCAGCTCTGGCCCAGCTGAAGTCTGTTGTGTGCTTTGTGACAGGTACTATTCCTTAGGCATGATCCCATGCAATGGTACAACGCGCTGACTTGAACTTAGATGGCCAGGATGAGAGTCAGCTGTGGGAGAATGAGTTTCTCAAGGAGGGAGACGTCATGTCCACTCTCACTTCTACCGCGGTGTTGTTACGTCTGGAAGCTGGATCTACAGAGGAAGGCTTTCTGGCCCAGCTGTACCCTATTCCCAAAAAACCAACAGTGGTTATTATCAAGTGAGCTCCTTTTACGCTTCCATGGAACCAGCCTCGAGATAACTAACTGTGACTGTAGAGATGGCGCATTGAAAGAGTACATCGCAGCCGGTGTTTCCAAGGACGTCTTCAGGGAGAGACTGCTAAAAGCACTTGGCCTGCCCGCTACTCAAAATGCTTCGGTTCCATCCCAGACGAGGACTGAGACCGCAGAATCTACAGCTGCAGTTGCACAAGCTGCCCCTGCACCATCCGCTTCGTCTACCTCCTCACCTAGCCAGAAAACTCCAGAAGACTCCAACGCCGACAGCTCAGACTCGGCAGCTTCACCGGCTCCAGCTCCGGCGCCCACACTGGCATCGGTACCAACGCCTCAGCAATCATTCAACAGCAGTTCCCAAGCCCAGGCAGTTGCAGCCGCCCAAAGAGCTACTGAACTGACCAACCAGCGGAAGGAAGAGGAGGCCAGAAAGCGACGCGAAGAGAAAGGCAAAGCCAGAGAAGAACCCCCAGCCTCTCCTCCGCCCGCAGCCACCGACGCCCCTCACAAACATGCCGAAGCTCTCAAGAAAAAGCAACAAGAAGCCCGCGAAGAGCGCCAGCGCATTCTCCGAGCCATCGAAGCCGACAAAGCCGAGCGAAAAGCCCGTCTAGCCGCAGCCCAAGCCGAGAGGAAAGCCGCCGCCGCCGCCGCCGAGGCACAATCCGCAGAAGCCCCTTCCACTCCCATCCCCTCCGCCGCCAAGACAAAACGGTTCAGCGAGCACGCTGCCATTCAAGTCCGACTGTTCGACGGCTCTACCATCCGCAACCGCTTCTCCAGTACCAGCACCCTTAAGGAGGTCAGGCAGTGGGTGGACGAGAACCGAGAAGACGGCAAAGACGCCTATACCTTCAAGATCCTCCTAACCCCCCTGCCAAGCAAAACCATCGACACCACCGAGGAGGACAAGACGCTCCGGGATCTAGAATTGACGCCCTCTGCGACGCTGATCCTGGTGCACATCCCCAAGGCAGCTTCCGCCTATTCCAGTAGGAGGCTCAGGTCTGCCGTTTCTTCTGCTGGGAGTGCTTCTTCGGCGACGCAAGAAGTCGAAGGCAACATCTTTCAGAGGTTCATCGGCTTCATTCTGGCCATCATCAACGGGTTCTTCAACGGCATTTCAACATTCTTTTCGGCGTTATTCTCAACGTCAGCACCCCCAGGAGGCGGGTATGAGAGTGATGGTTCCCAGAACCCTGACGTCCAAGCTTCAGAGCGGCCAGTGCAGCAGAACGACCGCCGCATAGGGGGGTTAGATTCCATACGGCGGCGCAATGAGCAACAATTCTACAATGGTAACTCGGTAAGAACATTCCCATACCTACCTAAGGCAGTTTTTACACGGTATAGCACATATGAGCAGCAGCTAACTAGTGAACAGACAAACTTTGAGCCAAGACCGGACGATGAAGAGTAGGAGTTTTTATTATTATTTTTTGTTTGTTTGGGAGCAAGTCCGGGGAAGAGGGATGGTTTGTTTCTTCTTATTCTCCCCTTCTACGCAGACCAAGCCTTCCCTTACAAGAGCAGGCAATGTTGCGTTCCTGTGGTATTGCACAGATAGTGTCGTAGTTGCGTCGCGGGCGCATGTGGTTTTGATGACCATAACCAAATTTGTTCCTTTTACCAAATACCAAAAGCGCTTCGCTTCCATGCTTGCTCGCTCGACTAGATATCCCCAAGTGTCCAGATGTGGCGATACACATCCGCAGTTGTCAATGATGACCACCACAACCATCTCAAGTTCAACCCCTTTCGGAATTCCACTAACAACACTACTATCCCCTCCTCCCCCTCATTCACCTCCCCCTCTCCTCCCCTTCACACCTCCCCTTTGCTTGAAATAATTTCACAAATTTCCAGCCTAGAAAAGTCTTGTCCATAAAGCCCCAATGCCCCAGTCAAGTCAAGAACCGTAAACGCTTCGCAGACAGCTCAGGCGAAACTTAGTACTGGCTAGCAGCAGCCTGGCAGGCCTTGAGCTGCTCGAGGTACCACCCGCAAATCTGCATGTTGCCGCTGTTGTCGTCCATGCACTTGGTGAACTGCTGCGTGGCCATCTGGCAGTTGTTGCCCCAGGAGTTGTTGTTTTGCGCAGACTCGGCCTGGGTGGCCTGGGTAGGCTCGGGTGCAGCGGAGGAGCCGCCGCCGAAGATGCTCGAGATGCCGCCGCCGATGACGTGGCCGATGGAGGAGCCGACTGCTACGCCACTGTTTTTCCCATTCGGTCAGTATTACTCCTCGGTTTCGGCCTGTGGGAGAGAAAGATTGGGGGTAGGGGAGGGAGGGGAAAAGGGGAGGAAGGACATACGCAGCGGTGGAAGCCATCTGGGCCATCAAGCCGGGGCCCTGGGAGGGAGCGCCGGCAGTAGGAGTGGCGGTGGGAGCGTGAGGAGCGGCAGAGTTGGCGGGCGCATAGGTGGTTGCGGGACGAGTCTGCTGCTGCTGGGTGGGAGCGGGAGCCGAGCGGGTAGGGACGGTAGGGCGGCTGGGAGCCGGGCGGGCGGAGGATCTTGACTGGCGAGGCATGTTGGAGGGTTTGGCTGGGTTTTTGGTGTTTTGTTGATATGTGGTTTGCTTTGCGCAAAAAAGACAGACAGAAACGATCGTGAAAAAGTTGAGTGAGAGTTGTTGAATAGTGTCTTCGGTGCTCGGTGTCCGGGTATTCTGCGAAATAATATGGGGGGGGGTGACTACGGGAGGGATGGGGATGGGATTTTGCCATTGGCCACTCAGAAAGCTCGCTGAGGTCTAGAAGCCAATAGAAGCGCGAGGATTTATCCTTGTGGCGCATCATCGGAGCAGGGGTGGAGGGACTGCCGGCTGTTAGCGCTTTGAAGGGTTAGGGTTTTAGTACTGGCTTAGTATGTTATAGAGAGGCATGTGAGTTCTATGTTTTGCTTATATTCATTGCTACAACAAGATTTTGGTGCATGGTTATGTATATTGAGCCTCGGTGAGAAACTGAGACGCCTAGGTAGCCATTCGTTCACATAAACCCAGAACATCTGCCTTTTCTTGGGTAGTCGACGGTCAAGCCAAGGGTGGCCATCGCCAGGTGGCTGCCTCTATTCTTTCGCTCCCCTAACCCAATTTCGTAGTGAGCAGATGGATTCTTTCAAAGAATTCTGCGGGTATCTATTACATCTTGTGTGTTATGCAGTCGGTGGAGTGGTGGCTCGGTTTGGGTCATGTGCCTTGGGACGTGGTCATGGCCACCGTGAGCCATCTCCAGTGAGGCATCGCGAGCCCAGGAACCGACTGCCCGTGTGTCCAGTATGGACCGGTTGAATTTGCCGCATTGTCTGCGGTGGCTCATTTCTTCTTCTTGGATCCATCGCGTTTTGCCTTCTTGGAAACCTTCTCCTGAGGCTGTGCTGACTTCTCGTCAGCGGCAGACTCTTCTGCGGGCCGCTTCTTCTCAGATGCCTTGGCAGCTGCCTTTGCTTTCTCCCTAGCGATAAGTTCTGACAACTTGTCCTTGATATCTTTGTTGTCACCCTACAAACAATGGTGTCAGTGTGACGTGGTTAAAGTGTGGGAAGGGATGGCTTACAAGGTCGTTCCTGACGAAGCGTGCAACCGCCTCCGTGTTGACGGTAGTTTCACGCTCCGCTGGTGGTGTCTCGAGTTTCTGAATCTTCTCAAAGTATTGCTTGACGCGGGTCAACTCTGTGAAGACAGGATGGTTCTTGGTATCCACCTCATTCAGGCGCAATGCGGCTTTGCAGAAGGAGAAAGTGTTAGCAAGGTGGAGCCAAAGGGAAGAAGCAAGTCTCACAGAAAAGAAGCGACTCGATCGCATACGAGGTCAGCACGTAGAGCTTGGCCTTGTCGAGAAGTGGGAGTTTGGATGAGAGATCTCCAAGATCACCCAATAGGGGCTTCAGCGCATCTTGGAGAGCAGTCAGATCCTCGTCCAGTTGCTCCAACTGCGGTGTCACATCGGAGACGTCCATCTCAAGAGCTGTTGAATTTAGTTTATGTCAGAAATGCTCCAGTCGTCGATAAGTGCTCTTTCTCGATCAAAAACTTCTTTATAAGAGGTGGCCGTCAAGGTGCGTTAGTAGTTTGAGTCTGCCCAAGGGCCGTTGAACTTTGAACGTCCCGTTTTCTGTTGAAAGTAACCCAAAAACTTATGTGACAGGGATCTTGATTAGTTCCCAGACAATGGGGCATGCGACCCGGAGGTGTCCACCGCGGGATGTGGGTTGGTGGGTCGCCGCCGTTCCGGCTTGGAAATGGATTCAGCGGACCAATCAACCGGCAGTGCTTTTTTTTTCTTGAAGAACCGCGACCCCAAAAACCTTGACGAGGAGATTTTTGCGATATTGTTCGACGTCTTGGCCTTAGCCTACCAATCTGGCCTACGGGAACACCTCCGTTTTGCCCGGAAACCGATACCCCCAGGACCTCAGTCCGCCGCTTCGTTGTTCCTTTCGCCCCTCCGCCGACGTGTCGAGCCTCGATGCCGTTTCGTATGCCATAGATATCGCAAGCTCACCTGCGAACGGACTTTGTTGCTATCACGAGGATTCGGCGCCGGAATCGCCCACTACCATGCGCTCCCAGCTTCTCCCGTGAACACCGGCAACCTGTATCTCCTTCAAGGCGGCCGCCCGCACTTGCGGGGCTGTGCGCTCATACCCAGCAGACGCACAACATGGCTTTACGGTGACAACGCAGTGGGCAGGGGTGCCAGCCAGCGGTTGTCCCTGAGATGGGCTTCAGATTCCACCGAGAAGGGTGGAGGTCAGGAGGGTGACGGTCAAGAGGGTGAAGGTCAAGAGCCAACTCCGCCAGAACCATCACCAAAAGAGCCAGCCCCGCAAGCGCTAAAGGCGAAAGACCTTAAGCCGTTTCGGAAGTATGTTGCGCTTCCGCCACAGTCTGCCGCTTGGAAATCAGATGTGCTTCCGCCCGCTCAGAGGATACGGCCAGGTCCTTTCGCTATTTCTCCACACCCCGACGACGGTAAAACGGTTAAAGAAGTAGGCGCGAGAGTTACAAGGGTGGTTAAAGAGACACCAGAGACACCAGAACCGACAACACAAGGCCCAGATGATGCCACCGAGATCGTGGACGAGGCAGCAGTCGAAGGGCAACCAGAGGCAGCAGTCGAAGGGCAACAAGAGGCAGCAGTCGAAGGGCAGCAGGAGGAAGCAGTCCCCCAAGATAAGGACGAGGCATGGGCAGCGCGGATCAAGGCTCGACTGAGTTTGTTGAATCAACCAGAACAACGGCCAGCAGCAAGGGAGGCCGTCCCCCCTTTTATCCCGGCTCAGGAACAGCGGTTTCAGCCGACCGATGAAATCTTTGTCATGGGGTTGGATCCAGTAGGGCGGCATATCGCCCATACTCTGGCCGGCTGCCATACGATACCCCCAGTGCGTTATCTAATGCACACGCCTTATTTATACAAGCTCTGGACAGATAATCGACAGATAGTCCTCCACCGCGGGGAGGAAATGATACCTCGCAAGCGGATCATTGGTGTGGACGTCGGCCGACTGGATCTGACGCAGGAAGAAATCGACACTGGACAGGTTGAGGTTATCAAGAACCTGATCATCACTGTACCAGCTGGCCAGGCTGTTCGAGCCTTGGCGTCTATAGCTCACCGCTTGGACTACAGGTCGACCATTTGTCTTGTGAATGATGGATTGGGCGTGGCCGAAGCGATCATCGAAGCCTATTTTCCTTCGAAGCTGAAGCGGCCCGTATTCATCCTTGGACATTTCACTACGAAACTGGGACATACAAACCATCAGTTTTCGGTGGAGGAAATTCGAGCTGGAAGGTTGTACCTGTCACTCTTTGAACAAACGTCAGATGTTCGGGGGATTCCTAACCTCATAAAACGCCATCCGCCAATCGAACGAACCCTGATGAGCCAGCATATGATGCGACTTCTGACGGCAATTCCGGACCTGAAAGCATCGGGACACAAGATGGAGGACTTCTTCAGGTACAAACTGCCGACCATTGCGTTCAAATCGATTGTGGACCCCTTGACGGTCGTTCTTGATGCCACCTACGACAAGCTGCCCGGCAACGCCTGGGTAAGGTTCATCATCGATAAACTCATCGGTGAGCTGTGCGGAGTGATTCAGCGGCTTCCGGAATGCAGGAACCCGCAAAAGTTTAAGAGCGTCCTAATGGCTAGCGATCTTCATAAACACGTCCTTCACACAATGGTGAGACGACGAACCGCAAGCTCCAAGATGCGTACCGACGCTGCGAGAGGATTTGATACGGATATCGATTACCTGACTGGCTACTTTGCTAGGCGTGGTGCCGACAGGAGATCGCCAGTGCAGAATCTGGAATCACTTGTAGATCTGGTCAAGGCAAAGCAAAGGGTTGCGCAGAAGAGGCAGGATATCGTGATTCCTTTCGAGCAATAACCTCGAGAGTGTAAGAGGCACATCGTCGAACAGGCGTGGGAACGTGTTCTCCTGCATCGTACATATAAGACGAACATTCTGGTTTGTCACGCTGTAAATATCAACAACATCGCATTAGTCACAGGAGTTTAGGGGGGGGAGGACTGCATTACACTGCATACAACTGTACTATAAACACTCGAAGGCACATACTCTTTCAGAAAGTTGGGAGAGAAAAGTATACAATTTTGAATAAGCTGAACTAAAGACTAAACTGTTCTTACCTTACCTCACGTATTTGGGTTTGTTTTTCGTGTACACCGTTGAAGCAACACGGGTTGGCGTTTGGGAGCCTAAAGCTCAACTGCCGTAGCGGCGTCCAAGAGAAACCCCACCAAAATCTTTCGAAGAGACAACCCCGCGATCGCATGTCCCCCCTGCAAAACCCAAAGTACCTAACTTAACACTTACCGCATCTGAAAAAAAAAAATGGAAGACGCTGAGCTCGAGAAGGTAGATTCCCTCGACAAAAAGTAGCACTTGGTTCAACGGGCTGACGTTTGTGCTCTGTAGATTCGCAAGGCTCGCCTTGACCAGCTCAAGGCGCAAGGTGGTGGTGGCCCTGGCAAGGCCGGTGGTCCAGCCGGCGCTGGTGGACAAGACCAGGCTCAGAGACAGTACGTTACCTTTGGCGATCACATAACTTAGGAAACACCCACTACCTTTACAAGATAAGCTAACATGGTCTTCTTTTCAACGTAGACAAGCAGAAGGTACCTAACCCCTTATCCCACCATCACCCTGAACCCTCGAACCCTCCCCCTTTCCGGTCACCGAGAGACCAGATTCGTTCGAATAGCTCATCGAATATGTCATGATCCATCATATGCTTTGAGAGCATCGGACTAACGTACCAAAACAGCCGAAGCCCGCCAGTCAATCCTCAACCAGATCCTCCAACCCGAAGCCGCCGACCGGCTGGGGCGCATCCGGCTCGTCAAGGAGCAGCGCGCGACGGACGTCGAGAACAGACTGATCATGCTGGCACAGTCAGGCCAGCTACGGTCGAAAGTGACGGAGGAGCAGCTGAAGGAGCTTTTGAATGCCGTGGCCGA
The DNA here is from genome assembly GCA_033296905.1 of Podospora australis. NCBI lineage: Eukaryota > Fungi > Ascomycota > Sordariomycetes > Sordariales > Podosporaceae > Podospora > Podospora australis. Next base: position 786,109 of record MU864354.1, read on the forward strand.
GACCAAGGAGGAGGAAAAGATTGTGGTGAGCAGGAGGAAAGGGTGGGCGGACGACGACGATGATGACTTGTTTGATCTCTAGGCGTCTCCTGCTCTTTCAGCCGCTCTCCTGTTATTCATATTGATCGTAATAGTGGTTTATTGATATCCAATTCTGGCACGCCACACCACGCTCGTCCTACCAACTAGGGACAGCAAATACAAGAAGATCACAAGAACCCAAGTGCGATGTCATATTCGTGGTATCATACACACAACTCCTCCACCCAACAGTGACGTTCTATGTTCACATGGTATCATACACTCTCTTCCTAGCACATAATAGTACAATAACCCCCATGACCCTCATACCGCCGCACCCTTAGCAGCAGCCTCCTTCTGTCTCTTCCTCTCTTCCCTCTCCCGTTTCCTCATCTCCCTCAAATCCGGCGGCGGCTCCACCCCCAACTCCTTTCGCAGATCACGAACATCTCTCTCCAGCTCCTCCTCCCAGTAGACATTAATCACCTCCTTAGCCTTCAACCCATTCTTCACCGCCCAGGGTAGATAAATCTCCCTAAACCTTTTCTTCTCGGCCTTCTTCATGGTCTCTGCCGCAAATACAGCCAGCCCCGTCATGGGTAGCAAAGTATTTGCAAACTCGAACGCCTTGAGTGCGACCTCCCCCTCTCTTACGACGGGGAGGCCGGTTAGGGCGTGGTAGAAGTCGTGGCATTCCCTATAGCGCTGCATTACATAGGCGCATTCCTCATCGTCGATATAGCGGACGGAGGAGCGGGTGTCCGGGGACACGCCCTCGCGGTCGAGCCAGGTTATGTAGGTACGCCCTACGGTGTTCTCGGGGAGGGAGCGGAGGTAGGGGAGGTTAAGGGAGGTTGAGGTGATGCGGGGGCGGTCGCGGAGGATGCGCCGGCCTGTGGGGGACGAAAGCATGGCGTCCCGGAGGCGGTATATGAAGTAGGGTGTCGCGGTGGCTTCGGCGAAGGCTGCGATGAGGTCTATAGGCGCGGGGTGTCAGATAGGAGAACGTGAAATAGGAAGGATGGTATGCTTCGGGGGAAGCAGGTAGGCACAACAGGTAGAGCGGGTGGGTAGAGGGGAAATAGGTAAAAGGCTGACGAACCTCCTCGCCGGGGATCACGGAGGGACATGATTCCTGAGCCAATGGCCAGGGCGGCCTTTTCTATCGTGCTCAGGGGGACATGGCCTGGGTAGTTGGGGGGTGGGCGTTTAAGGGACGAGAGGGAGAAGTCGCGGCGCTGCGCAGTCACCGCTGACACGGTAAGGAATGGTGTAAGGGAGATGGTGGTGCTGCGAGCTACGAGAGCCGCTGCTGAGCGTCGTAGTGTCACCTCCATGGCGGATTGAGTGGGGGATGTTTGAGGCGCATCCTGATGATGAGAATGCGATCGCGGGGATCATGCGATTCTCGGGAAGCTTGGGGGGAGCTGCGGCACTGTATGAATGTCTGATAAGATAAGCGATAAGAAGTCGCTAGCGATAAGGATACCTACTGGGGCTTGCTACACTTGGAGAAGTTGGGGTGAAAAAGAGCCACAGCAACAATTGGACATCAGATGTTCTGAGGAATGAGCAATAAGTTGGAAGGATCAGTCAAATCAAGCAAACGTGGAGTTGTGTTAAGTATCACGGCATGTTTGGCGTTTGGAAGGCACGGTTTGGTAGTTTTATAGAGGACCGGTGAATTATCATGCAAATGAATCCTCAGCCGTTTTCCTCTCCCTTTTTTCGTGTTTCGGCCGTTGTTTTCTTTTCATGCCCGTTTCCTTTTCACCAATATCATCATCAACCACGAACAACTTGTCATTTTATGATATTGTCTTCATAAACAGAGTTGTTTGATATTCATATCTTTCTTTGCCCCAACATGGAACAAGCCTACGACGAACTAATTCGGTGGGCAACCGACCAAGGGGTTGAGCTCCACGGCATCGCGTCCAAGAGGATACCGGGAAGGGGAATGGGCATGGTAGCCACGCAGGACATAAAAGCAAACGAACGCCTGCTGTTGGTACCGATATCCTGCCTCCGCGGCATCGAGAACGTTCCCCCCGAAATAAAAAATGCGTTTCCCAAAGACGCAAAAGTCCACGGCATACTCGCTGCCGAGTTAGCATTGGAAGAGAAAGCCACCTCTTCTTCGTCGGAATCGTCGTATGCTGCGTCTGTAGCCTCTAAGAAAAAGTACGCAGCCTGGAACGCGGTTGTTCCCGCGAGCGAGGATATCTCGGACTCACTCCCCCTAACCTGGGACCCCCAACTGCATGACTATCTCCCAGGAGCAGCCCTGTCACTTCTCCGTGGGCAAGAGATCAAGTTTACGAGAGACTGGGAGCTGTTCCAGAAATGTATCCCGGCAACGAAGTGGCGGTTTATAACCAAGGATGACTACAAGTACCACTGGCTGCTGGTTAACACCCGCACGTTTTATCATGTCAACCCGCGCACGGCTAAGCGCCCGGATGAGGACCACATGGTGCTGTTGCCGGTGGCAGACCTGTTCAACCACGCCGACCACGGGTGCGAGTTTGCGTGGAGCGGGGGAAGCTGTACCTTTACCGCAAACCGGGACTACGCCGAGGGAGAAGAGGTGTATTTCAGCTACGGCCATCACTCGAATGACTTTCTATTGGTCGAGTACGGGTTCGTGCTGGACGAAAACGAATGGGATGCGGTCAATATCGACGATGCGGTATTAGCGGAGATGACCAACGAGCAAAAGGAGCATCTGGAGGCCAATGGTTACCTGGGGAGTTACATACTGGACGAGCGGACGCCCGGCTGCTACAGGACGCAGGTTGCGTTGAGGCTGCTGTGTTGTCCTTTCGAACAATGGGAGAGCTTTCTGGAAGAAGGGGAGGACGAGGACGAGAGGGTACAGGAGAACGTGAACCGCCTGCTTCAAACGATCCTGAGAAAGTTCCTCGAGAAGGTCAACAGGAACATCAAGGGCCTGCAAAACCTGAAGGTTGGCCGAGACTGTCAGCGGGAGATGCTGCTGTTGAGGTGGCGGCAGATTTATGAGCTTGTAACACGGACTATTGCAAAGCTTTAGATCATGATACACAAAGGCTAGAAGCTCAGCGGTTACATTGTGGGTTGGTTGAAGAAAGCTTTGCAAAACAAAGTAGCGTGTAGACACAATATCCAGCATTGTAGTGAACACATTCATATGCTTGTTCTGCCGATAATATGCCTACAGTGAGACGCAGATTCAGATCATGGGAAAATGCGCAGCCGTACCTGTTCTGATCCAATCACATGGCGGGACTTGACAAAAAAAGTGTAGTGCTTGCTATACTGGAGAGAAGGGACCGATAAAAGCCGTCGTTTGGGAACACTGGGAAATTTGAGGAGCTCAGAAAACTATACCTGCCCTAGGTAACTACCTAGAGAGACGGGAGAAAACAATATAGGTACCTGGGTAATTTCACCGGTCTGTATACTACCTACCTCGAATTTCCTCCATTTTCATCCTCATAGCTCCGTGTCTTTGCCCAGACATTGTCTCTTCTATCGGTACCGAAGTAAATTTCACTCTTGATTTCATCTCAGCAATGAGCTAATACCTACCTGGTAGTTAGAATTTTCGGCACCACGGTGGTCGCCCGCCCGGCTTCTGGACGACTTCAGATAAGCCGCCGCCCCGTCTGATGGCCATGGGCAAGAGCGAGGAGAATACAAAGGCTCTAAGACGGCAACACTCATCAGCTGGCCAGACTCAAAAACAACTCACTTCCTAGCCGAGCTTCCTTCCTCCAACCTGGCCTTGGCTTCTGTAAAGCCATCCGCCGTCGAAGCACCCAGACAACCATTTAGGCAGTCAAAAATACCTTCCCCTGTTGGATTGTTCTGATCTAGACCGCCCGGAAGTTCGCCATGAGATAATGCTAGTTGGCGGTGCTGCCACTCAGCATTGCACACTCCTCGGTTCTCAAAACCGAGGACCTCGATATTTTGGCCATTCACTCTGTCCATGTGGTCCTTGGCGGCAAAAAAGGATCGAGAAAACGCAAGCCTGGGGGCCAGCAATATCCATAACAGTAAGCGTTTATAGCAGGCTTTCTTTATCTTCTCGTTCATTTCGTCTGCCTTTGTCGGACGGTTCCTTGGGAGTATATGGCTGAACATCTGTAATACATTCCAACCCAAATGTGAGATCGTTGTCAGTCAAAAGAACACTGCTGGCTGTCCGTCCAGCTTACATTGTGTTATAGATAATTTTCAAGGGGTGAAGAAGGGATGGAATTTAAGGATACAAGTTTTCGTCCCTCTGTATCAAGTTTCACTATCAGCGCCATCTATTTAGCGCTATAGACAAGGTGTCTATACCGGAACCGGCTCGAGTAAAATACTGCTGGACTCGCGGATTGCTGAATATGTCATGCTTGTCGGTCATATCGGACGCGGTCAACATCTGGTACGAGCGCATGTCCTGCGCCAGAAACTGCATAGCCCGAATCGGCGACATGGATAGTGCCATGCTAACTTAGAGGAGCCCGCCTGGGACTCACCATAGTGGTCGATTTCTGGGATGGGACCGATTGGCAGGTTTCTCAGGAGATTGTCCGTCTCCTGTATAGCTTTCTTCCAGTTAGATCTGTAGATCTTAGATACTAGAAAATATATACCAAAAAAAAGACCTTAGACCGTCCTAGCTTATATGATGGCAAGTATATAGACACCAGACGAAATGATACCCTCACCTCCAACTTTTGAAGAGGTAGATGGGATGGAAACTCAAAGCTTTTCAAACATTTTTTGTCCCTTCTAACCCGTCCCTGACAGCTATTATCACCTGTCTCACATTCAGAATCATCGATAAAGGTGAATATGTGCCACCACAATACGCAGTTAGTGGAGCTGCAAATCACTCTCGAACCGCTTTTTGGAATCATGTGCAAGATGCTGAGCAGCACTTTGAGTTCACTCTTCAAGCTGTTGGCTTACAGTGCCTTTAGAATAGATCTCTTGCTCTTATGAGCTCAAATTAAGGCAGATACACGTATACCGGACGAAATGTCACTCTTATGGGAAGAGAAAAGACGAAAATTAACAGCACCTGCATTTCGTCCCTTATAGTACTACACTGCTTCTGCTTAAACTAAGGATGAATATATATTTACGGGAATAAATTCACCCTCGTCACCAAGTGCCAATTCCAGAATCCTAGATACCATTAACAGTATCTCCCGAAGAATACCCTTCCGAGAAACTCCCTATGCCGAACAAACCCCGTGATCCCCCATGCCCAAGAAATCTCCGGCCGAAGAACATCCTGCTGTACCGAAGAGCACCCGCCTATGCCAGAGAACATCATTCCGAAGAAACACCATGCCGTGCTGACCATCACACCTTGCTTATCTTGCCGAAGAACACCCAGCTATGCCGAAGAACATCCTCTACCGACCGAAGAGCACCCGTCTGTGCCGGGGAATAACCTCTCTGCCGAGGAACTTCCTCTACCGACCGAAAGCACTTACGCCAAAGGACATCCAGCCGAAAAATACGCTTCCGAACTTCCGAAGAACACCCTTCTGAAGAACAACCCCGTGCCGGAGAATACCCGCCCCCCCCCTTTCCCCCCCCCAACATCCTGTCCTGCCGAAGGATACCTAACCCCGTGCCGGCCGAAGAAGTCCCTTGCTATGCCGAAAAACATCCATCCCTAACCGAAGAATATCCTGCCGAAGAAGTACCTTCCGAAGAACAGCCTTATGCCGAAGAACACCCACGCCGAAGGACATCTAGCCGAAGAACATCCAGCCGGAGAACATCCAGCCAAAGAACATCCAGCCAAAGAATACCATTCCGAAGAACAGCCTTGTGCCGCAGAACACCCGCCTCATACCGAAGAACACCCTTCCCTGCCGAAGAACAGCCATGCCGAAGAACAGCCATGCCAAAGAACACCCAGCCGAAGATCACCCTTCACTCTGCCAAAGAACAGCCGTCCCTTAACCGACCAGACTACATTCAATGTGTGTAGATAAAGCACAAGTTCACCTACCCATACACATATATACATCCGACGAAAAGGCAATCCTCAGGGGGGATAATACGGACGAAAATCATAAAACACAAGTATTTCGTCCCGTCCTTCTAACACTCTCATCACCACCTGTATCTTCATCATCATCATCATTCATCGTCCAGTTGTGAAATATGCAAAGCAATACAAAAACCAGATCGCCCCCCCAGCCAAGTTCACAAAATCATATCCTTCGTCGCAGCATGATCGCAAAAAAAAACAAAAACAAAAATCAGATTGTCCCACCCAAATTCACAAGAAAAATGCAAAATTTCACAGAATCAAGACGGAAAAAAAATGCCACAAGCAGGCCATGGAAAGTAGAGTAAAAATGTGCTGTTATACCATTGCCATGTCCATTTCCATGCCCATCTGCAAATACCATTTCGTCTCAAGTATGCGCTAAATGTGCTTTCAAGCCAGAGAAGAGACGAAAAATCAGGAAGAGAGAAAACTAAAAACCAAACGCAATATGCCAGATAATTTAACACCCTTTTTCTGTTGTTCCTCCTTTGAAAATGAAACCCAAAAATCAATTTCCCCCCGTCCTCGAAAATATGCGCCAGCCCATTTATCCCAGGTCGAAAAAGAAGAAAAGAAATCCAGTTCATCATGCTTGTGCTTTCAAGTGCTTACTGCTGCTAACCCCTTTATTTTCGTCCGAGCGGGGAAAAAACGAAAAGGAAAAAAAGCAACTGTACATACTTGAAAAAAGCTCGGACGAAAAAAACACCGAAAATCGCAAAACTCCTGACTCGTCTGGTTGGTAAACGCCATTTGGTGATTCCCTGATAAAGCCTAGGTCCTTGAAGATGACTTAGCTGATACGAGGAAATTCGTCCGAGCTGTGAAAGTAGCCCGACAAAGCTGCTTTAATTCGTCGCAGCTTTTGGTGGATGGTCGCCTTTTGTTTCTTGGGGTATTGAAGGGGCAGAATCGCAATGATCAGGGACTTGAGAAGTGTCCCCTAGATCAAAACAACACCCTCATACCCAGAGATAGCTGGAAAAAAGCGAATCATGCATCCAGAGATGGTCTAGGCGCCTAGACCGCGGCCGATGCCGCCGCCACCGGAGCCGAAACCGGCGCCGCGACCAGAACCGTTGCCGGGACCGTTGCTGGGTCCGTTGCCAGTACCGTTACCGTTGCCGCGACCGTTGCTGGGTCCGTTGCCAGTACCGTTACCGTTGCCGCGACCGCCGGAACCTCCGTGACCATAGCCCTGGTTCGTGACGTGGGAGCCCTACTCACCACGAGCACGCTTAGCGCCATGCGGGTTCTGGAATGTGTTTCCGCCCTGGTTGTTGCCACCAGCCGGAGCGCCGCCAAAGAAGCCAGGGTTGAACTGGTTCATGCCCTGGAAGTCTGTGAGAAGCGACATGTTAGCCAACGCTGAGATAGAAGAGTTTGGTTTTCGATTCAACTTACTGGGCATACCACCCATACCACCACCCATGCCAGCACCCATACCGGCGCCCATACCACCACCCATACCAGCGCCCATGCCAGCACCCATACCACCACCCATACCGGCACCCATGGCACCGCCCATCATGCCCATCGGGTTCATAGCACCCATTCCCATGCTGCCCATGGGCGGCATGCCACCCATCATGGGCATGTTGCCACCACGGCCGCCGCGACCACCCATGCCGCCACGGAAGTTCATGCCGCCACCGCGGTTGTTGAACCCAGCATAGCCGCCGTTGCCACCAGCGTTGAAGCCCGTCTGAGCGTTCATGTAGTTGTTGCCCGCGTTGTTCTGGTGGTAGTTGTTATAACCACCACGGCCCATGCCTCCACGGGGGGTGTAGTTACCACGGCCGCGGTAGTTGTTGTTGTTGGGATAATTGTTGTAGGTGTTGTTCGGAGCGTTATTCTGACGATCACCGTAGGGAGCACCAACCGGGGGACGGCTCTGGATGTCCTTACCACCACGGTTAGGCGTATCCTTTGGGAGGGTGCGGAACGGATTGTGGCTAGGGGAGGAGTACACGACTACGAAGCGCTTGGAGCCGGGATGAGAAGCCTCGTTGGCCGAGTCCTCGATGTAGTGCTTGGTAGCAGTAGCGGCCTGTTGCGAGGTGAACTCTAGATAAGCTTGGCTGCAACGCGGGGTTGGTTAGCTGAGACAAAGAGACAAGACAGCACTGGAACAACTTACCCCTTGCTTTTGCCATTAACCTTGTGCTCGCTGAATGTAATATCTTTGAGCTCATGCTCGGAGCCAGCCTGGTAGGCCCAGCCGCGAATGTCATCGTCGGTGTTCCACCAGTTCAACTCGGTGATGAGGAGCGCGGTGGTAGCGCCAGGGTCGATGGGGCGATCATCGGACTCCTGCTTACGCTTCACGCCCTGCTTCGGGGCGGGGCTCTGGCTAGCCACGGTGTGCTCGGCGTTGCCAGTGCTGGCACGACGGCGGTCGTAGGCGTCGTCGTGATGCTCGCCGTGGTGGTTGCCGGCATAATCATCATACGCACCCTGGTCATCGTGGTCATTGTGGCCGTGGTCGCTGTCATAGCGGTCGCCAGCCTGGTTACTGTCTCCCTGGTCCTGGTTGGTGTGGCCATGGTCGCCATCGCCATAGACGTCGATCTCGAAGTCTTCCTCAGCCATTGTGACGGAGATTCCAGCAGACAGACTTTTGTGTTGGAGGAAGTGATATATTTAAGCCCTGGTTATGGATTAGAATTACAGTACAGTGTTTCACCTCGAACGAGGGATGGTCTTCCATCAGAAATACAAGGAAAAGGAAAACAAAGAAAAATAGAGAGTTCATAATACGTACACTTCGATCGTCAACAAAAGACAACCGACGAATTGAAGTTGATCGACAGAGTGATCAAGAGATGGAAACTTAGAGTGCAGCTCTGTGCTGTCGGCTCTGAACTTGTGCCGACCTTTTTTTGGCTTGGAAGATCCTCTTATCTCGCAAGCGCGACAAACTCAACCCTTCAATCCCTGTACAGCGAAATGTTATCCTCTGATTCTCACAACCTCGCCCATACACCGAAGTCAAAAAGCTCAGTCTCATCCAAGCGCGAAGACGTGTCGTCGGGGTCAGATCGAAGAAATGGAGGTTAGCTGATCAAGCGGGGCGCCAGTGCAGCCGTGGAGAAAAAAGCGGATCCAATAAGGGGGCGCTGGGATAGGGGAAGGGGCCCATGGGGTATTGGGTAATGGTAGTAAAGAGGGAAGGATGAAAGACAGAAGTCGGAGAGACCAAAGACTTATTGCTCATCAATTGGTTCCATCGTGGACTTACCTTCAAGTGGACGCTCGCTTGGAAGAGGTGGTTCGTCAAGACCGGGTGAACTAGCGAAAGGGTCAGCTTGACAGCTATAAAGAAATGAGCTTTGGGTGGTGGCGTTAAAGCATGGGGCCGCGCGCAAGGTGCCACACGCTCGGTTTTGAGAATGCGAGCTTTTCTTCTTGACACACACCAAACTCCGGTCTCAAGACATGCAAAATAACCTCGAAACACATAACAAAAAACAAAAGCGGAGGGTCAAGAATACCCGAATATGCATGCTGGTTTTACGAGCATGCCCCCCGCAATGTTTTGTTATGTGTATCAAGTTCATTTTGCAGGTGTAGAAATCGCGATCGGGATCTGTTCAGGAAAAAACGACACTCCCGGTGCAACACGAACCAGAGCTCGTCGACTTCAACACTAGCGACCAGCGCTCTCGGACATTGGATCGAAGAGGCAACCCGCGGCTCAAAGGAAGAGATCGAAGAATTAAGTGCCAACTTACGCGATGTCCTAGCAACTCAACTGTCGGGCTGTTTAGCAGGAGGAGAAACGTCGCAAGTTAGCTTGGATCCTATGATCTCGTCAGCGATTGCTCGGAAGAGAACGAGGTTATTCACACCCTCTTTTAAGTACTATCACAGCAACGAAAAGAAGAAATGAAAGAAAGGCGAGACAGGTATGGGGAGTTTACCTGGCTTTGCTTCCAAAGCAGCTGTGGTGCTGCCGCGATGATGAGAGGATGTGAAGAGAGGGAGACGAAGGTTCTTGCGACCTCAGCTTGCGTGCTGCCACTTGGATAGCCACGCCGAAGGATCGCACACAATAAGAAAGAAAGGAAAAATAGAGAGCTCAATGAAAGGTGCGGGGTAGCTCGAGGTGTCGCTGGAGGACACCATGGGCGACAAATGGGAGATGAAGTGAGAGCAGAGGAACTGGACGAAGGACGACTTGCGCCGCCTGAATAACAGGAATACACACACCTCGCGACCCCGCGGCTTGCAGATTGACGCCACTGGGCACAATACAGCAGCGAGGATATCGCGGGGCACGACTAAACGCTCTCCCGCGGGGTCTTCATAGATGTGTAGATAGCCTGTACCAAGCTCCCAGCGTTCTCCCGTGATGCCCACGATATTGTAGACGAGGCTGGTGCCAAATGACAAGCTGAGAATCCACACCCAACTGGGACGTACCTTGTGGACTGCTTCGTGAGTCGCGAGCTGTGAAGCTCGAATGTCTCGCGATCGATCGGTCGGTCTATCGTTCGCGGGCTCGGTCGCTCGTATCTCGAAAATCGGGCAGAAGAAGAGGAATCGCTTGAATCTAGAGGTCAAAGTTAGCGATCGCGAGCAGGCGGCCAAGCACCGGAAGCTGGAATGTGCCAATTGCGAGGAACGAAGCAAACGTTGCGGATATTGCCGCGACGCGATACAATGCAATTGTTATCGATGATGAACAACATATTGACTTACTGCTGGCCAACGATGCGCCGTAAAGTGATGCTTCGAAATGGGTTGCAAACGGCAAGTTGCAATCTCGAGGTTGAAGTGGTTTGGAGGAAGCTCCGGAGGGTTGCAGGGCTGAGAACTAGGCCTACTTTGGGCTGGGAAAGATTTCGGCTGCACTTCGGGAGCCATGATAGCTTCGGCACAATTTCGGGAAAAGGGGTTCGTTTACTTTGGGGATTCAGGGTCACGGAAAAGTAAACGGAACCCTAACCCTTTTTTGCCGGGAAGAACCCTAACCCTATTATTTGCGGTGGGTCCAGAGGGGTGGGTGGAGTATCCATTGATGTTTGCATGGGGCAGGTGGAGTTGTGCATGTTTGTGTGGGTCAGTCGGCTGAACCCCACACGTGCCCCCCGCCCGGGGAATCACTGGGGGTGTTTGGGGGTGTGTGGGGGTTTTAGTACTACCGCGTTTGGATGAGCTTACCTCTTCTGAATAGAATACCTAGGTAGCTATCAAAGGCAAGGAAACATCACTAAAGAAGAGCACTCACAGCTAGCAGATATGCTTGCATTTATCATGTCATTTGATTAGATCTGAGTTCTGTCACATAAAACCTGAAAATTCTTATCAACTAGAGCGAAGAAAAGCATTGGAATGTGGCGTGATTGAGGTACTGGAATGTTGCCAAGACCCAGTGTCTTTGTCAACCGTTCTCCTCAACCAAGATGTCTATATTCCGTGCGGTCCTTTGTGTTCCTATATATGGGCACCCTACCTGGCAGCTTCACGCTTACTCTTGCGCTTCCCAGGGAAAAACTCCGTCATGATCAGGGCTGGAAGAGAACCTCGTGTGACGGGGGACTATGAGTCAAACAGCACCCCCTCCTCCCGTTCAGAACAGGGGCGACATGACTTCAACGTGCCCTCACAGGCAGTCGACATCGCTCCACACTGACGGTCAGAACATCAGATCAGTGAGCTCTGGGAGTCGTTTGATACGCGTCCAGCTTATGATTCAACGACCTCCCGACCGGCGGATCGAACCCATCATCCCCTTCGTAGTCATTATACCCATGCAAGGTTGCTGTGCCGGCATGCAGACCAGGGCCGTTCCATGACGAAGCTAGAGATTGTTAGCACCCTGCGGCGACTGGACTCGGGGAGGAAAAGGGAGCATGAAAAGATAACCCACCAACAAGGAATGGAGCATTCGGGTGCCAGCCGACATCTCTAACAACAGTATCCCAGGAACTTCGACGCGGGCGGAACCAGGCATAGTACTGGTTGGGAGCGGGAGCCCTGATTTTGTCTCGGGTAGCTGCCTTGACATCGATGGTGGTCTTGACCGTACCGTCGAGATTCCAGATCCAGACCTTTCCATCCGCACTTCCAGAGTATACATAGCGGCTGTCAGCACTGCCCGGGGGCGCAAAGTGGCATCGGATCAATGTTCGTTGCACCTTGTGACCGCGGAACGTAACCACAGAAGAGTCATGCGGGTGACGGAAATACTGAAAGTCATCGTAGTCATCTGAGCGGTAATCGTATCGATAATCCTGATTTCGAGTGAAGGCCTTGGGGGTGAGCTTGGCATATTGTTCCGGTCGAAGACATTTGCGGATATCCCAGAGCTTCATGGTCTGGTCTTTGCCGTTCGAAAGGATATATCGGCCATCCCCCTTGGAGTCAATGTAGGTAATTCCCTGGGTGTGACCGGCGAGTACGGAGGCAGGACGAGAATCAGACATGTCGCGTGTGTCCCAGATTTTGATCGTGCTACGCAAGTGTAAGCGGTTAGTTAGCTTTCATCTTCACGAAACGAACATCGGACCTACCAGTCATCTGATCCTGAAAACAGGATGTGTCTCGACTCTTTGCCGGCGTAACACACGGCGTTGATGTCATCATCATGCTCGGTGTAATAGTGTTGCGCTTGGCGCCGTGTAATGTCGTACTCAACAATGGTTCCAGCACTCGTACCAGCCACCAGCTTCTCACCGTCGTGAGAGAAGCGAACAGAGAAAATGGCGAAAGCTCCTCCGTGTAGCTCGTCTTGTTCATCGTTGGCGAATTCAAGAGAATAGGGATCGCCGGTGTCTTTGGGATCCGTGGGAGCGAGAGAAACATCAGAGGCGAGTGATGAAGAAACCAGCCACTTGTTATCAGGACTCAACGCCGCGTCCGTCATTGTCCAGCGAGCGGAACCAGCGTAGGAGAAGGTCTTGTAATGTTTCCAGTTGTACGGATTTGAGGTATCGTAGAGGCGAACTCTAAAATCTCGCACACATGCGTAGAAGAAGTTGCCATTTTCAGAGAACTGACCACAGCAGACGGGCTGATCGTAATGGATGATCATCTCAGGGCTGGGGGACGGAATCATGTCCTGCAGCATGAGACCTTGGTTGATCTTGGTCTGAGTGTCTGTCAAGCCATGCGTTCTCTCGAGCAGCCTCAAAGAGAGGCTTTTCGGTTTGCGTTCCCAAAGGCTATACTGTCCGAAATTTGCATGTGGCGAGTACATCAAGGCACGGCCAGCCTCGCTGGGCGCTTTGGGAAATTTGTGCGGATCGCGCCGAGCGGCCCTGTGGTAAAGCCTGTACTCTTCGCGAGTCCTGAACTTGGGCTGACGCTGCTCTTGTTCCTGAAGATACAAATAATCGAAGACTTGACGGCGGCTGATACGTATACCCTCGGGTGGTCCTGACGAAACGGTCAGTAATGACGCCAGTCACGTCAGCTCAAGATGGCATGTGTACTTACGAGGCCCAGGGATCCGTATTATCTTCTGCATCTCAATGATATTATCATATCGCCCTCGGTAGCTGAACGGGAATGACTTGTCGATAGGTTCTTCGCCTCCAGGAATCCAGAACTTTGGCGTTTCGTAGTCACGATCGTCCTCAAAGAGATCCTCCATCGAGTTGCGCTCTTCGGAGCCATCGTCCTCTTCACCTACAAAACTGTAGATGTACAAATCGTCCTCATCACCTTCCTCCTCCTCTTCGTCTTCGTCCTCATCAATCTCTTCGGTCTCCTCATACTCCTCGGACTCTTCCGACTCTTCCCGGTCTTCCGCGGACGGATGGCTGTGGTCACCGCTCATGATTCCAGAGAGAGCTTCGGCAGTGAGGGGAGAATGGATGGGCAATGCTGATAACCGGAAATTGTGATATATGATGGAAAAGGAGAGATTTCGGTGATTGCCTGCCTGGTAGATGACGGGAGGAGGGCAGTATCTTAGTAGCTGGGTTCAGTTGCCCGATCAGCGCAAAGCTGTCAGGTGCCCCAGATAAATGAATGTAATCGATCTACCAAGTCAACGAAAAGAAGATGGACCTCTTTTTCTTGAGAATGAGTAGGGAAAAGATCACGCAGGTTCTTTTGGTATCTCAATTCTAGAAATCACAAACATCATCACTCATTTCACAAGTCGCCGCTTCCCCTCCTCGCCCGAGGTGCGATTCCGAGCTCTACCGCGGGGGGTTTCGCTGACGACATTGGTTGAAGCAACCACAATACTAAGCCGGACGTAAGCCTCGGGGTTAACTAATTCGCTATAGTGTACCGAGATAAGAGTGTCCCCCCCAATCCCAAATATGCTATGCGACCCTAACCCTTGAATGATCACCACAACTGTTTGGGCAACGAGGTGTCACGCCTTTTTGCTTGTTTGAGACAATAATTGAGCAAAAGGTTTTTAGTCAGTATTTCCTACTTGCCCTACCGACAGAGGTCAAAACTTGTGCTGATGACAGACAACACGAGCTGCCAAATAAGCACCCAACCGGGCCTAGCGAATATCACGAGCCGACTGGTCTCACCTGATACTCCCGCAAATGCATACCGCTGGTCGCCCCTTCAATCTCAACACCCATCTACAGCTTCCCCATCATGCTTCAAGAACTCTTCAAATGCTCCAGGTCCTTCCTCCCATCAGGACCAAACAGCCCAAGAAAGTAAGCCATCCGGGTCACAAACAAAGATGTCTACCCCAGCGTCAGCATTTACTCTTTACCACCACAGCAAGCACAAAGGTGGCATTATCTTGGCTCTTAAGCGCTGAGATTTCAGAGTATTCACTCACCGTAATCCCAATATTGCCCCAAGTCACCGGGTTCCAGCCCGCTACATTGAGCGAGTTCCCCAAACCCAACGTGGCACAAGTGATCCCAACATGCGTGACATCTGCTATCGCCAGCGCCACCAAGTAGGCCCTCACCACTTTGATCTCTGTCGTAGCATGCAGCACAAGAACCCCAAGCAGAAAGGCCAGGAAGTACATGTTGCCCAGCTGCTGCGTAACCAGCAGCGACTGCTCTGGCCATCTATAAGCAGCAGCGATGTGAGTAGGTGTCTGCTCCGTGACGAAGTACTGAGGGGTGAAAATGCCGCCAATGGCACCGCCAATACTGACAAATATGTCAGTATTTTTCACTGAGACATATATATCATGCAAGTTTGCGTGGTCAGAGCCTACAGGGTGATTGGTTCGTAGACAGTGAATATAAACCGCGGAAAGGCAGGGAGTTGAGAGGTCATTTTCTTCTGGATTTTGAGCGGCTTGCGCGCTATCTTCCAAAACTGATCTTAAGTGAACTGGTTTCCGGAAATGACAAGCGAAAGCTTGCTTGATGTTGCTATGTAGCGTGAACGGAGAAGTCGCGATATGCCGTGTGAGAGAGTTGACATGTGCAGGCTCCTTGATGACAGAGATCGGCGTCTACACCCTTAACTTGAGTCAATTTCCAGGATCGGAACTTTTTGAAGCTTCTCTTGAATCTTTGAGCCTCCCAATAAAAAGTGACCAGAAAGCGAAGATATTGAAAACTGACAGACAACACGCGGATGTTGGTTGGGGAGTGTCACTTCTCCCTGCCCCATTCAGCGAGGGTTAGGGTCGAACCATCTGCCGTCCTCACGAAGTCGCATGACCTGCCAGAGCAGCGCACGGACAATTCGCACTCGCTCAGCAAATTGCAGGCGTGCACAGACCAGCCAGCCGCGCATACAAAATCTTCCTGACCCCTCCAACTTTTGCACCTTTTTTTTCTTTTCTTCTTCATCCGAGTGCAGGGGTTTTACGCATATCAGTGAGGATTCGTCCGAGATTGCGTTTTTGCTAGTTGAAAACTACATACCTGACCGCTCCTGTTGATCCTTGTGGTTGACAGGGAATTTTTGGAAACCTTCCTCTTTGCAGGATACTTCTTTTCTTCCTTTCATTGCCATTGCTCCATTGGAGCGTGTCGAAGAAGGGTCTCTCTCTTGGGAGGACAAGCAGAAGATGTCAGTGTCATCTTGCGATTTCTATTTAGGCACGGCGGACTCGTCTTTTAGGGCAACTTCAATTCATGACATCAGGATATAGGAGTACAAAACCGACATGTGATAAATCGAAATCTACGGTGCTATAACAAATGGGTATTTTCCTGTCATCCAACATCCAGTGACGAAACTAACATCATGCTATGCAGTATCCAAAACAACAACCTCTGCCTCCGCCTCTCCCACGCTCTCCACAGAAAGTTTATCGCCAGCATTTACTCCATCCACAAACGCCCCGTCGCCCACGACCAGAACCGCCTCGTCTCTCCCATCGATCTTGATCTGTGCCTTCCCATTCTTCGTCATGGGCAAATGAATGTAGACCTTCCTCTTGGTCGCCTCTGTCGCCTTGGCCCCGACAACCCACTCGAACTTGCTTCCCGGCGCGATGAGACCAGCCGCCATCACAAAGTCTGCGTGGATGGGAATCGTCCCCGGCAGCGTGGGCTCGGCAACCTTCTCCTGCTCGGCTGTGGCATCCACACCACCCTTGAGCGGGCTGAGAATATTCACAAACCCCTTGCGCTTATCCTCATCATCAAAATGTCTAGTATGATACCGCGGAGCAAGACCCTTCTTCCAAGGTAGCGCCCAGATCTGTAGGAAGTGCACCGTGTCCTTGTGGTGTTCGTTGAACTCGCTGTGTGCGATCCCCGTGCCGCCGGTGGTGAACTGGACGTCCCCACGCTTCATGCGGTAAAACTTGTCCGCGTCCGCGTTGCCTTCGGCGCCCTTCTTCAGCATAGAATCGCGATGTGTGAGCTCGCCGGAGAGGATGTAGCTGAAGATTTCAAAGTCGCGGTGCGGGTGGGTGGGAAACCCGCTGTTGGCTTTCACGCGGTCCTCGTTGAGGACGCGGAGGGAGCCAAATTGGGTGAAGTCGGGATTGTACCATCCTGCGAAGCTGAAGGAGTGGTAGGTGTTAAGCCAGCCGTGGTCGCTGTGTCCGCGGGCGGAGGAGCGATGGGGGGTGATTTTTGCGTGGCGGAGGGCTTTGGACATGGTTGTTTTGAGGGTGTTGTTCATAGGTTGTGATGATGGCGAGATGTCGGTTGAGATTGATAACGGTGAGTTGATTTTGAAGAATGTCTTGAGTGCTTCTAAGTTGAGGTATGCGATGGACAGAAAAATCACCAGAATTGATGAGAGGGCAAGAAAGTGCTTCATTTATACGGATACAGTTTCAAGTCGATGATCATGAGAATCGCGAAGCAGCTGGGAGATGCTGGAGGGATGAAGTGATCATTTCAAATTTATTACTACGTGATGAGTACTCGAGGAACATGGGCTAGACCATATTTGATATCAACTTTCCCCAGATCTTGACACTTTGAGATCTGTGATGCTCTTTTTGTCAGTGGTGTGGTGGGGAGTTTGCCTGCCGAGACATGCTGACCGAGGATTACCTCATGATTATAGGGGTGGGTTAGCGGGTCGCGCTTCGGCTTTCAGTGGTTCATCACCAAACCTCGATGAGTAAGCGTTTTCTCTTTCTTCAACTTCAACATCAACCTCATACCCGAAGTTGTTGAAAACTTTTTGGGATTCATTTCAACTTGGTTCTTTGTTCATATGAGAGACTTGGTACGAAGTAGTATGTCCAATACCTAGATGGGCCTCCTGGAACATCCTCTGCGATTCCATCATGGCAGTGCCCTGAATGTCTTTGTCTCTCGAGGCCCACAGACAAAGCAGTCACTTTCGCCGACATTGTCTACCGATATAGTAACAATGCGATAATGCCTTTGTCTTGTCAGAACACTAGCCTTCTACCCCATTTCCATAAAAGCCTGTCTACCCCTACGATTATCCAGCTGGTGTTGTTTCTCGGAGCAGACAGAAGCGTCGCACACGATCATCTCGACCATCACATCACCTCACTACACCAACCCGTTCGATTCAGGTAAGTACACTTTCTGGGAAACTGCCACTTACCAATCCTCACCATGTGTCGAATCGAATTCAAGGTGTACACAGTGTGTGCTCACAGCACCGGAACGCTGCGTGAGTGTGAAAAGAAGCAACGCAGCAGCACAAGATGGTCACTCAGTGCTATGCTCGAGTGTCGCTCGCCGAAGAAGGTAGTGGGCTACAAGTTTGGCTTCTGTAGACACTGCCGTGATGCCTTCCGGTCTTTTGAGATTGAGAATCCTAGGGCGATCCTCAATTACTGGGGATACAAGAACAATAACGGATTCTCTTACGCCCTTCCCGCGAGCGAGATCCCGGTCACTCAGGTATTCGGCCCATCGGCAAAGATCCAGATCAACGAGAAGAGCCCTCGTTATGAGCTTATAGCACTCGGTAACCTGCTCAAGCGCCAGGAACCTGAGAGTGAGATTGAGTGGCTGCAGAAGCTCGAGAAGATCAGGAGGGAGACGTTGGAGTGGGCAGAAAAGCCTGTCTGGAGGGCTGTCGAGTCTAGAAGTTCGCGAGGTGAACGAGTCAGCGAGGAGACCATCCCGCAGCCCCTGCGATCTGTACCACTCCCCCAACCACCGCTCACTTATGTTGAGGTAAGTACAGAACACCCTCTACCAGCTAATCCGGCTCCAGTTGAGACACCAGCACCCTTGAGGACAGAGTTCTCCCAGCAGGTCGATACAGTAACACCCACGCAGAATAGCCCGACCGAGGTGAGTCCAGCACGCCGTCGTCCTGTGTTTTCAACAGAAATACGGATACCACCACAAGTGCACACCCCTTCCCTTGAGAGATTATGCCGCCTCTCTCCACGAGTGGTGGACTCAACGCAGACATCCTTCTCTATCGTCTGTACTGATGTGAATGCTGGCACGCCCGGCAATATCAAGGAGGACAGCAAAGTTGGGATAAACTCTGGTCTTACCAGCCGCTGGTCATACGATTCGGATGATTTCCTCCATTCTGAACAGCAGCCTGGAGAGGTCGAAGACGGGGGTGACGAGTTTCGCCAGAGCACTTTCTCTGTGACTGCTGAGATTGACAAAACCGTCAAGATGGTCTCCTCCTGGGAGCTTTGAGATTAACTCACAACCAAAAAGAAGAATTAAGACTCGCTGGCGAGTTATGATTTTATCTTGCTGATTCTCTTGTTTTCTTAATATTTCCCGTTCCCTTTTCTTTTTTCTTTTTCTGTTTTCTCTTTACATATAGTTACTCTCTAGTGAGATGACAAAAGTAATGATAAACGTTATCAGAGATAATCTGTATCCTGAAGTGAAATTGTGCAAAAATGCAAAAGTTGAATGATCGCGGCAGGGATCGAACCTGCGATCCTCTGCGATACTGGATTTGAGATTTCCTTGTAAAGCAGATGCCTTAACCACTGGGCCACGCAACCTTGTTCAACGATAATGTGCGTCAGAAGTCCCGTCTAAGTCACGAACGTTGCAGCCAGCCAACCAACCCCGCGGAAGCTATGCAGGGATCCCAGCTCAGAGCTCTCTACCAGCTTCGAGGTCCATGGAGGGAGAGCCAAGGACGGAAAACAAACGGAGTAGACACGACAACAAATTTAGGGCAGGGAAGAGATCAGGATCAATATGAAGTCACTACGCGCGGCCAATTCGCTCTTGAGGTATGTCCTAACGCTCAATTGGCGCAATCAATTGATCTGTCTCTTCAACCAGCCCCCCGCCATGAAGCAACAACAGCTAACATCGTGGTGTGACAGGAGCTCCTCTGTCCTCCGAACAGTTGCGCAAAAGTCACCAGCAACCGCCTCCCTCTCTGTCGTCAGCCAGCCAACTTTGACCTCCTCCTCCTCCCCGGCCACCATCCGACCCTTCTCCTCCTCCACCCCTCACCTCAAGAAAAAAGATCGCCGACGCGAAGAACCCGAACATGACGACGTTACCCCCCAAGACTACGGCGGCAAAGGCAGCAAAAAGGGCGGGAAAAAGTCCCCCACCCCGCATAGCGGCGCCCCCGAAGAAGCCGCCCTCCTAGAAGACGTCTTTGACTTTTCCGACCTGACGGCCACCCTCAACGAAATCGACAAGAAATTCGGCGACGACCTCCGCAAACTCCGCTCCGGCGCGGCCTCCCGGTTCAATGCAGACCTCATCGGCGCCATCCCCGTCGAACTTGAATCTCCTACCTCCTCGCCCCCTCTTCATCTTAAGAACTTCAAGGGCAGACCCCCCGCCCCAGCAAGGGAAGCTTATCCCCTTCGCGATCTCGCGACGGTAGCCCCCCTGGGTGGGCGCCGCTGGTCCATCTTAGCATTCGAAGAGTCTTCTGTCAAGCCGATTATTTCTGCTGTGCAAAGAAGTCCACACTTCAACCAGCAGCCTCAGCGGAATGAGGAGAATCCACTGGAGTTGATTATGACGGTGGAATTGGAGAGAGCGGACGATACCGCCAAGAGGGCAAAGGATTTGTGCCAGAACTGGAGGAATAAGATTCGCGACGAGGTTCATAAGATGGAGACGGTGTTCAAGAAGCTCAAGGCCAACGGGCAGTTGCTTAGTGATGATTTTCACAAGCTGAAGGAGAGACTCAAAAAGGTGCAGGATGAGCGAATGAAAGTTTTGACGGCCAAGGAGAAGGAGGCTGTTGCTGCTATTTTGGCCAAGGCTGCTTAGATGGTTGCGATACCTTTTCTGTCGAGATGGGTGGATAGATAGACTGGGGAACGTCTGGTCATAAAGGCTGGCAGTCACCGAAGGGGGGGGGGGGGCTGTATGGATTCGTTCGAAGAGGACGGCTTTACTTCACATCAAGCGAGATAGATGGAAAGAGTTGCAAAGGCCTGTGTATGATAGGTAGAATTTTTTGCTTCTGGTTCAGGGTACATACAAACCCTCGAAAAGGGTCATAGACTATACACCGGTATATCCGTAAAGTGTCATAGTTGAAGAACTCTGGAAAAAATACATATCTATCTCGTTTCTGGTAATGGTACAACAGCAAAGTCCTTCTTGTGATGACTTTCTACAGATCGGGCTCAAGACAAATGTGCATATGCTGTAATGCGTGTGGTATCTGCATATGTCGCTCTGCCACCCAACCCTTTTTGCTTTTTCAATTCCATGTCTCTATTTCTTAGCAACCTCAGTCTTCGCAGCCTCAGCAGGAAGCAGCGAGAGTACCTTCTCCAAGAACCTTTGCGAGTCCGACGACTTGTACGTGTGTGTCCGGTTGTGGTAGTTGGAGATCATGCCAGCAACATTGTCGATGGGCACATGCGCCGTCTCCGTATACTTTCCAAGCACAGCCAAGTCGAGAATAGCCCGCCTCCCCTTTCCACGAGGTTTGCGAGGATTGAACCCATCCTGGGCCCTTGCCAGCCACTCCTTCTCGCCGGCGCTGTTGAGGAAGATTGGCTTCTGCTCGATAAAGTACCGCTTGAAGAGGGCCTCGTGATCAACAGTCACACCTGAATCGGCATTGTACGACTGACCGCCGCTCATAAGGCGCATCGTCCGGAGCACATTCTCCACCCGGCCCAGAGGCGTGTTCGAAGCGACACCGGGGCCGTATCCGCTCAGGGCCTGGGGGGTTAGATTGGGCTGGAAGGGAACCACCTCACCCTTTTCGAGGCGGTCTATGACGGCTTTTTCTGTGGGAGAAAATGTCATCTTGCCCATGGCCGCTCCTTCCAGCTTCTTCTTCTTGTCCCCGTCCGCTCGCTTTGTGCGATTGGGTCCTCCTGGGGCACGTCTTCCTCCTGCGGGGCGACCGCGGCCGGCCAAGCTGCCGCTGCGTTGGCGGAGATTCGTGACATTGTCAAAGGATCGAGGGGCTCTGGAATCGATAACACCGGACGCACGAGCGGCGAAGCCTGTTGGGCGCCAGGGGAGGCCGAGCTTGACGGCAGAGGCACCACCATCTTGGGTCTTGCGGGGCAGGCTGCGGAAGCTGAGGATCTTGGGCGCTGAGCCGAGCGGTGACTTGGTGAAGGGGCTCGAGAGAACACGGGCATCGACCGCACCGGGGGCTGGGGAGGGGAATTTCCTTATTAGTGGGGATGTTGATACTAGTGCGGGCTTGTCACCGTCGGGACCGGTTCGTTGTTGTTTGTATCTAGCGCTCATTTGCGCCAGTCTGGCGGCGGCGGCCTCGGAACGCTGACGGCCGGTGGTCAATATTCCGGAAGGCTTCGAGCTGTTGCTGCTATCATCTTCGAGACGAGTCGCCGATGTCGCGAACAATCGGGCAGCGGGGGATGTGGTGGTGGTGATGGTGCTGCCGCGAGCGACGGTTGGGGCGGATGCTCGCCCGAGGGCGGCCTGCAGCGCCTGCCTGGGCATGTTGTAGTTTGTGATCTGTCGGGCAAATAACCCGCGATGGGAGGCAGCGCTCGAGGGTCGGCTGGCTTCGAGCACAAAGTGGTTGGATATTCACGATCCTGACGACAAGCACCCCAAAGTTGGAGATGGCGTTGAGAGGAAAATGTCATGAGAGTTCTGATTGGCCAATCGGCTGCTAAAGTGGATACCAGCTTTGAAGCTCTTTAAACTGCCCTGAAGAGCTGCTGCACCTGCGCTGCCATGACAACATCCTTCTCATTGTATATCTGATGAAAATGACTTGATAGAGTGAATTCAATTCTGCATTGGACCAAAACTACCTATCTGTTGCATTTTACTTTTGGATTGAGCTGATACCTTTCGGCAGTTTTGAAAACAGCATCGACATAATCCAAAAAAAAGAGACCCTCTGGACCTGGTTCTGCATTTCGTCGCTGTGGTGATCTCCAGGGGCACCATCAACATCATTGTTCTCTCCAGCTCAGCTGACTGCCCTTCAAAACATCACGGGTTCTTTTTACCCTCGCAGTGAGGCTTCTGCATTTCTGCAATGGTGGTGCAAGATTTACCTTCAGACTTTCGTACTGGCCCACACGTGAGAGAGTGAGGGGCATTTTGAAGAACAGGCCCTCCATGGATGGCACAATTTCCGAGTGGGTGCTAGCTATCTACATTGTATCTAAGAGGGGGAAAACCCGCCGATACCTCTTCTATCGATCAATACGGTAGAGAATTAGCATGTCAAAAACGGTGGAGGTAGCCGCCGTTCAGACTGCCGCTTTGCAATATGCTAACACCTTGCCCGTGTGACCTCTGATCTGTGGCGTGATAACCGACAATGCTCAAGCCTTCTTGCGCCAGATACCTGCAGAAGAATAAAGTGTCCGCAGCTTAAATATATTGCATCTTTGAAAGTGGTTGGGTAAGATGGGTGCCTCCAACCTCTCAACAAGTGGACCATCAATAAGGTAACGTGCTTTCCACGGAGGCTTTTGGTAAATTTCCGAGAAAGGAGCTGCCGGTGTGTCCGTCCAACATGTGTGAATACTCTGAGGAGGCCGTCCGAGGGCACTTTAGGAGATCGGCCAGAGGTCCGTCTTTAGCTGCTGATGAGCTTGTCTACGCGTCTTCTGTCATGTATTGCCCTCGTAGCAGGCTAGACAAGATCATCATCATCATGATGTTAAAGAAGGCCCAGCGGTGATATTTCTGAAAACCGATTTACTCGCCAGATTCTTCGCTAAATCAGTCGATGAACCGGCGTATAGCACACAATATGGAAGCGAGATCAAAGAAGGATCGCCAAACTTTTCGGGACGGGTCCAGGCTTGATGCCATCCTTGAATCTCGATACGTATGTATGCACCCTCGCTTGAGGATTGTAAGAAGCCCTTACCCGGGCTAGAAATGAAGCGCCATGTTTGAGCAATATAGACTGAACTATGCTTGTCTCAAGACATGTGGCTGCCGCTCCCGGGTGTAGAGCCTAAATACCCTACATTGTTAGTCAGGAGTTTGAATATTATATTGTCACGCTAGTCCAGAACGGACATGAGCTTACACGTTCATAGGTCAAAGACAGCTTATAAGTTGTTCATACTTCGGCTTGCTCTCCCGATCAATATTTGTCTGATGTGAGCGTTCGCGGATGTGTAAATCTCGTCCTGATAAGTAATTTTAGGGCGCGGTGGTTGTCCAAAGACGTAGAGTCTGTGGCAGCCTGGTCCTGACGAGACTGAGTGCATTACCCGGCTCTGTAGGACCTCGAGTAGCACATACCCCCCGGCTTGCACGTGGCTTACCTCGGCGTGATACACTACAAAGGGCAGGTTGTCGGGAGGAAAGTATACGTCTGTCTCTGTCCTGGCTGGAAGCTGCTGACGACGTCCCATCGCATCATTCCACGGGATGTATCACAGTTACCCACGTCGGCAACCAGGGGGCGTAATGGTTCTTCGAAGTCTCCAGTCTTGCGTCTCGACTGCAGCGGACAACCCTTCCGAGTGGAACTTCGTAACAAGTGAGCTATGAGTGAAGAAGATGATCATCTCGGTACCAGACGGGAGGCCAGTACCAGTCTCGGTGAGCAACAGGGGAAATGGGGTAGTTTCGCGCGAGTCTGGAGGAGATCGAGATTGGAGTTGTGGTAGTCTCAATTCATCCTGTCCTCACCTATCCAGATACACGCCAGCCACCCCACTTCCCGGTGATGGCGGATAACGATTCCGTGAGGAGTGTGACAGGCGGTTTTGGGGTGACACTGTGCGGACGAAGATCAAGCGGCGGGTGGAGGGTTATATTCCGGTCAAAACCCCATCCCCCAAACTTCGCCTGACTTTTCCTCGAGAGGTGCTAGCACTGCGCGGGAGGTGCTCTCCATTTGGATGTCTTACCATACCCATGTGACCAGGACATGGTCCAATTTAGCGACTTGAGGCTCGTCATGAAGGAGGAAGAAGGAGGTGGCGGGTTGCATGACCAGATACCAAACACCGTCAGACTGGACTCCTTGGGAGTTGGGAGTGAATGGCAGGTTTGTACTTCGTAGAAGTGCGGTATACACCAACACTCTCGGAACAGATTCAGGCCTGCATCGGGGACTCTTCTGAACATGCAACGAAGAAGTAAACTGTATAACCCGTATAGGTATTCCATCTTATCCGGCGAAGTTGAGAAAGCAAAAACAAACAACAAAATTTGGTATTGAACATGCAGGTTATGTAGGTACGGTAGGTACCACAAAGGAGCATGGGTGTTGCATGTTATACCTCCCCAAGAGCATCCGAGTCAGGGACTCGGGATTCCAATGGTTAGATACGAAAGAGGGAAAGCTCACGGGAAGCAGTCTGGGGAAAGCTCATGGCCTGCAAAGATGCAACTCGTAGGCAAAGCTACCAGTTACCACCAAGAGGTCGAGCTTGGTGGATGTAACTGTCTCGGGTATGGATAACTGCGGAGTGCCGGCAACCCCAAACCGGCCCGATCGGGTGGAAGGGGATATGTGAGATGGGATATGAATCCGGTAGTGGATGGTTTTAGCAGATAATATTCCAAGTTGGAGGAAGGAAACAAAACATGAAGTTAATGACGCAGTACCGTGATTTTGAGATTTCTTTTTTTCCAGAATCATAAGATAGGTGCGGCCGTAAAGGTGTTGAAACAGTTGAAGGAAGGTTTGCGTGACATGTTAGTGACTGCAACAGGCAGGTATGACCTATCTAGTTAGTGTAGACAGCCCCTGCTTCCGCCTAGATCCTGGCCAATGATTGAACGACCTCCACTGTTTCTCGAAGGCTTTAGGAATCGTGAAGCTTGCAGGCTTGGACGGCCAGCCAGGAATTTTCTCCGATTTGGTGAGCACTTCGCGCAGCGCGGCGACCGACGACGTCGTGTTCGCAACCCACAAACTGAAGTACATTCGGAGAAAAACCCAGCATCACCCGCATCAGGAACCAAGACCGAAACCACCCTCTCACGTTTTTCTGCACACTACGATGCAACTACCAGGCAACGCCTTGCCAAGGATCACACCTTGAATCTCCGGCCACCGGGTTCGATGCCGTTAGCTCCTGTAATGGGTCCGGCAGCTTGCTATTTTCCGCCATCGGCATCGTGTACATTTCATCACTGGAACATGCATCAGTTCTGCACTGGAGTCCTCCATCACCTGAAGCGTAGCTAGATATTTGACGACGTGGACGATAAATCTATCTTTCCAGCATGGACAACATCAACACTACGAAGCAAGCTGTCCTCCATCACAATAGCTTATCCCACCACAATAATTTGAGGCTCATATCAAGACTGTGAGTTCGCTCACGGATTCAAGCACCAATATTTCGGGGGTGGGTAGTATCCGATACAAGGTAAAATCCGGTTCATGGACCGAAGACTCGACATCCAGTTGATAGGACAGGGTCCCCGGGATTCTCTTGAATGATCACTCATACACAGCCATCCATCGACAGTCAAGCTCGCTGCATCCCACAAACGACCGTGGCTCGGTCGGATATCGATATCAGATCGGGGGCGAGCCGTGAGTATATTGTATGTCACCAAAGAGCACAGACATTTGGCGCATACACTCGGGCCCTTTCAAATGATCGCACGCCTTAAAGTCTGATATCATCACCTATCCACCAAGTAGCGCGGCAAGGTTGTAACTGCCGCAAGCCGCATGTAAACCCACGCCCAGGAGGAGCTTTGTACTCCGTCGATTAGCCAATCCGAAGCACATGGCCCGCCTTCAAGAGGAGACCGGCCCGGAGTCCCGTCCGAAGCGAAATCTTCACCGCATCCGTCCCGGACCCTTCCCAGGAACGACCTGCAACGATAAGAGGTTCCCCGCAATCACCCAGTTCCTGCAACACCTCGGTCCTTGACTGTATGAACTGGAAAGGGTGGGAGGCTGCAGTGCATGCAGCCTTGTCCTGCCGTCCTGTTTCGTCATCTGCCACACATTCAACTTCAGCGCCATTATTCGTATCCTCGCTCGGCTGTGAGATGAACTGGAGTGTGATGTTGTTTCGTTGCCGGATTTCACCGTTATGCCGCGTTGATCAGCACTGCGTTGTGGGTTCCAAACAACATCTCGCTCGCTAACAATCAATTCAACCCTCGAATCGAAGGAATCATTCCGAGTATGCCGCTGTAGTCGAACGGCCATCTTGAACGATGCTATGCAAAAAATGGCACAGGATAAACTCGCATGGGCAGAGAGCAACGAGTCCTCATCGACTCTTCCCATCGGTGGAGGATGTCCATCTCCGCCCCTTCCAGGGACTATCTACAGGTAATCATTTGCGCTTCTCCCATCATGGCGGTGCCGTCGTTGAAGAATTCAGACCGCAATCCATTGGACTTTTCTTCTTCCTTTTTTTTTTTTTTTTTTTTCGAATACCAAGCCGGCCGTACCGCCGCATGAACAGGGATCAAGCGGTTAGTCTCGATTGTTTATGTGGGCTGCATTCCCAGTTTCTTGACGGAAACGCCGTTGTGAAGGCAGGGACGTCGTCCTCATTGCCACGTTACCGTCTGGCCGATCGGCGGAGCCTAGAAACCCATCGACCAACAACACGGATATCAAGAATTTTGCTGGGGGTGGCAGCCCGAAGATCCGCCCTTCGCCGCACTCTTTATTGCAACCCATCAGTAAATTGGGATTCGTCCTGGGCTCGCTCGCCGTCACAATATACACAGGGGCGAGAGGGAGAGTGTCTAGACCTCACCACAAAGTACTGCCGACTTACAAGGCCCTGAAGCCAGACAAACCACAGAGAAACAAGATGTCGTCAATAAACCACACTTCTATAGGAACCGTTTGAGCATTCCTGCCGCTTGGCACAGGGATCAAGCAGATTCCCAAGCTTGGCCTTGCTGGAAGCTGGGGGAGCCCACATCAGCGTGAACCCCCCACTCGGCCTAATACCCCTTGCTTGCCTGTCAAGAGCATGCATCTTATGCAATAATCGCGTGGATTATCTTGCTCTAGCTGGATAGCAAACAATGCTACCGCTCACACGGTCCGTTCCTACCGATATGGCTATTCTCACCCGAGGGCAGTAATCAAGGAGATTCAAGGACGGGATTCGTCAAGTGACATGACCATACTGATCACTTACAGGAAAGTTACACTTACTTTTTCCTTTCACACCCACTCTCACCTCCATTCCCCACGCAGCGGTACCGTTTACACTAAGACCCCCTCGCTCAGATCCTGGCTCCTCCCCGTTCACCATCCCTCGAGCGAGGAACCTCCAGGATGGGTATCTTTTGTATGCTCCGTCTCCGAAAAGATTCCGCAGGATTGTGTCCCTTTTGCGTTGCGCAGGGTTGCTTCATCGTCCTCCCATATGGGGTCCTTCCTCCGTTTACACTCCGCGGCTCTAACCTCTTCCTTGTATAACGACCCATGGGTTCCTCAACTCGGCCGTTTTCAATATCTCACTGACGGGTAATGTTCGGGAAGGACGCCCAGTTGACTGATTCCCTTTGAATGGCCCGTCTGTCTTATATACGGTCACTTGTTCCCCCTTTCGTGGGTTAGTCCCTTGTGATGGAAACAACCGTGAAACAGCTGTGCTGTATTCTCCCAGCTTCCCACAAACAGAGGTCGATCTTCAAGGCCATCCGTGTTCAAACTGGATACCCTTGGTTCGAGGCTATCACGCTTCTTGCTCTCTCTGCCACATACCACAAGGAGTGACAAGAAGAAGAAGAAGAAGAGAGCCAAGATGACGACATTGACGCCTCTGGGAAGTGTTGACCTGGGCCGGGACATTGACCCGAATGCGTCGCCCACGGAGAGTGTCGAGACCAATACCAATACCACCCCAGACACCGAGTTCTCGCCACCAGATAGCCCTTTCCAGCATCCCTTTACACCCAAGAACAAGCGGGTGCTTGCAAAGAAGAAGCTGTCTACCTTGACCCTGGAAGAGAAGGTGTGTCCCAAGCCGTCCCTTTCAGTCTAGAGAGCAGCGCTGACATGGGTATCGACAGGTCTCACTCCTGACTGCAGCAGATTTCTGGAGGACCAAGTCCATTCCAGAGAAACATATTCCAGCAGTAAAAACCAGCGATGGGCCGAACGGTGCTCGAGGTGGCATTTTCGTCGGTGGAACAAAGGTAAGGCCCATGTGTGATCAATCCGCCGACAGCAGCGAACTAACTTTCTCACGTAGGCTGCCCTCTTCCCATGCGGTATTTCGCTCGCGGCCACTTGGAACAAGGACCTCCTTCGCCAGGTGGGACAGCATCTGGCCGAGGAGGCGAAAGCGCGGTCAGCTAACGTCCTTCTCGCGCCGACTGTCTGCATGCATCGGCATCCACTTGGAGGAAGGAACTTCGAGTCCTTCTCGGAAGACCCTCTTCTGACCGGCAAGCTGGCCGCTCAGTATGTTAGGGGTCTTCAGGAGAGGGGAGTGGCTGCTACTATCAAGCGTCAGTAAAAACATTCAAGCCAAGTGATCGATACTCAAGATCGAATTCTAACTCTGAAGTAGACTTCGTTGGCAATGAGCAGGAAACAAACAGGCTGACGATTGATTCGAAGATTGCCGAACGGCCGCTTCGTGAAATCTATCTTCGTCCCTTCGAGATAGCAGTCCGCGAAGCGAAGCCGTGGGCAGTCATGTCCTCTTACAACCTGATAAATGGTGTTCATGCTGATATGCACGAGTATCTTCTCAAGGACGTGCTTCGTGGGGAATGGAAATTCGATGGGTGAGTGGCGAAAAACTTCCCAGAGCCAAGTGATAAGTGACAACCAGCTGACCCCTCCCTCCTGCAGAGCTGTCATCTCGGATTGGGGCGGCACAAACTCAACGGCCGAGTCGGTTAAGGCCGGCTGCGATATCGAGTTCCCCTATTCCACCAAGTGGCGCTTTGATAAGGTCCTCGAAGCCATCAGGGACGGAAAGCTCAGCGAGGAAGATATCGACCGAGCAGTTGAGAATGTGCTTACCCTCGTAGAGCGTACAAAGGGCAGTGACCTTTCGGCCGAGGCCGAAGAAAGAGAAGATGATCGCGCAGAGACGAGGAACCTTATCCGCGAGGCAGGTGTCCAAGGCCTTACTCTTCTCAAGAACGAGGGCTCCATCCTGCCTCTCAATCCGAAAACCACCAAGGTTGCTGTTATCGGTCCTAACGCCAACAGAGCCATCGCTGGCGGTGGCGGCAGTGCCAGTCTCAACCCATACTACAACACTCTACCCTTGGACAGCATTCGCAAAGTGGCGCAACAACCTGTCAAGTACGCTATGGGATGTCATATTCACAAGTGGCTTCCGGTAGCATCTCCCTACTGCAGCGACCGGACTGGAAAGCAGGGTGTGACAATCGAGTGGTATAAGGGTGACAAGTTTCAGGGACAGCCAGTCGTCACCCAGCGGCGAACAAATACCGACCTTTTCCTCTGGGATTCAGCGCCCCTTGCTCAGGTCGGACCACAATGGTCGGCCATTGCTACAACACACTTGACACCCACCACCACCGGCAACCACACCATCTCATACATGTCGGTTGGCCCAGGAAAGCTTTATGTCAATGGAAGACTTGCTCTGGACCTGTGGGACTGGACCGAGGAGGGAGAAGCCATGTTTGACGGCTCTGTTGACTATCTGGTTGACGTACAAATGGAGGCTGGCAGGCCGGTAGAGCTCCGTGTGGAAATGACCAACGAGCTGCGGCCTTTCTCCAAGCAGAAGCAGTTCAACATGACTCACAAGTATGGCGGGTGTCGTATTGGTTTCAAGGAGGAGGACCAAATCGACTACCTCCAGGAGGCTGTCGATGCTGCCAAGGCTGCTGACGTCGCTGTGGTTGTCGTCGGTCTGGATGCCGAGTGGGAGTCTGAGGGTTACGACCGTCAAACGATGGACTTGCCGTCAGATGGTAGCCAAGATCGGCTCATCGAGGCCGTTGTGAAGGCCAACCCGAATACCGTCGTCGTGAACCAGTCCGGTTCTCCGGTCACGATGCCTTGGGCTGATCGGGTACCCGCCATCCTTCAGGCATGGTACCAGGGCCAAGAAGCCGGTAACGCCCTAGCGGACGTTCTCTTCGGTCTCAAGAGTCCTAGCGGGAAGCTTCCGGTACGTTTTCAAGAGCATTTTATTACCGATTGTTTTGCTAACAGCAGTTGATCCACAGTGCACATTCCCCAAGCGACTTGAAGATACCCCTGCATACCACAACTGGCCGGGTGAGAACCTCGAGGTCGTGTACGGTGAGGGACTCTACATCGGCTATCGCCACTACGACCGCGTCCGACTCCCCCCTCTGTTCCCCTTCGGTCACGGTCTCTCGTACACGACGTTTGAGTACGGCCGGCCGTCCCTGAGCTCAAAGGTTCTCGCACCCGAAGGGTCCATTGAGCTGACCGTCGCCGTGAGCAACATCGGCGACGTTGCTGGCCTGGAGACGGTACAGATCTATGTTCACGATGAGAAGTCGAGACTTCCCCGGCCGGAAAAGGAGCTCGCGGCGTTTGAGAAAGTCGAACTCGATGCCGGCGAGACCAAGCACTTGCGGGTAAAGCTCGACAAATACGCTGTGGGCTACTACGACACCTCTATCAAGAGGTGGATCGCAGAGGAGGGTACATTTAAGGTGCTGGTCGCTGCCTCTGCTGCTGATGTCAAGTATGTTTCTTCCTTGCTCCCCTTGACTCCGTGGGTAAGCCTCTTACTGACAGTCTACATTAGATACTCTGTTTCATTTGATGTCAAGGAGTCCTTTACTTGGATCTTCTAAGCCGACTTAAAGTTTCATCGTTGGATCGAATTCCCTTGTTTTCTTTCACTTTCTTATCTCTTGCCACCACATCTTTTCTCGGGGCTTCTTATTGGCAGGAAGAGGCGGGTTATGGGTCGGACAGAGGCCTCTTCGAAAGTTCGAGAGTTTCATTGTATCAGCCGCAGGACCCTTCCTTCGCCCGGTTGCGGCATGGAGAACAGAAACGGAGACGAAGGTAGAAGAAACGGAGCAGCAACACGCCAGTTTACTCTGCTTTGAATTGTATATAGCATCACACAACACTCACAGGGTCCATGAGGGAAGGCAGGAGGGGCCAGGTCAGAACAGGCAAGAAGGGAGCATTGCATTCCTCGATTGGGTAGACCGAGGGCAGAGAAGAGCCAATCGGACAAACAAACTTCAAAGAATGACTTGCGTGCTTTACAGTGGCATTGATACCGCATATTGCAGGAGTCCCACCCCAAGACCTCCAGAACTGCGAAGGGCCCTCCCAGAGTCACGACATCCGGAGGTTCGGTACCGAGAGTCTTGTTTAAGTACCTAGTTACTGTGTGTGATGTGCCGCAGTATCTTGCACTCAGTTATGGCATGGCACGTTGTCTCTATATGCCCGAAGTAACAATGGAGGGAAGGGGGAGCCAGGGAACCGACCACCGGGTAAGACTCAACCGCGAGGATATATTAACCCATTGACACCCTACTACGTTATCTTTCCATGTGTCGGTGTTTCTTTTTTGGTCTTGCCGTCTCATCACCACCGTGGGGGGGCTAAACGGAGTAGTGTTCAGAATAGCAGCACTCGTGCATAACCTGGGTGACGTGCTGTTCTCTATCTCGGAGAATTAGCTTTGGATAGAGTGCATATATGAAGATTGCAAGGGCGTGACTGACGCCAACGAATGGTCATCCGGTGTGATCCCGAGGTAGGTGGGTATGCAGGTGACTGTCAGATGAACATCCTTAATCTCAATAGAGTTGTGAAGAGTACTGGTGGTGCTGTTGCTCAACCACTTTCGAAAGGAAGGGGAAGAGGGAGCCACTTGACGATGTTTTCAAGACCCCTGAACTCCATCGCATCGTGGAGTTGCGATGTCAGATTTGTTTACTAAAGAGAGGAGAGGGTCTACTGTCCAGGATATCTAGCAGGTGAATAATATATCGGTCATCCTGAGCGCTCAAGTGAAGATGTTGATTCTCGATAGATGCGTATAAGCCAAGAACCTTCCAGTGTAACAGCCATTCTGCTTCTTGCATCCTGCATAC
The DNA here is from genome assembly GCA_033296905.1 of Podospora australis. NCBI lineage: Eukaryota > Fungi > Ascomycota > Sordariomycetes > Sordariales > Podosporaceae > Podospora > Podospora australis. The sequence goes on from MU864354.1 coordinate 818,950, forward strand.
AAATTGTATTTGTATACCATATTCAACTTCAGTCTGGCGACGTTGGTGGTTGGTGGAGAAAAAGGGGGTAAAGGTACACTCAAGGACGGGATCGCCCAGTCCAGACCCCCCGGGCCCCCAGGCTTTCTCCCCCAGCTGAAATGAACAGGGGTTCCGATGGCTGCTGATGCTGATCCGAAATCCACTAACAAGCTTCCCGCACTCCGCCCGCCGTATTGCAGGGGTTGGCGCATCGGGGCTTTGATTTGTCTACGGAATTGTTTCCAGCAGGCTGCTGGGGAAAAGCCAATTGTCACTTTCGTGCCCTCTTACGAAACAAAGGGGGGGAAAAGAACGAACCCCTTTACGGACAACAATAAGCATCATCGGTTTCTGGTTCTCTCGGATACAACTCGTCATATCTTTTCAATTCACGTTAGCATACCGTTTTGGAGAAGCAAAAGTTGGGGAAACGACAATCCCCATCCATTCGTTTTTAGCCACCGTTTCCACTTCAACCTCAGATCAACGGTTCAACACTCCGGAACCCGAAGGAACGGATCGCTGCAGCGCGGAGGAAAAGCTGGCGCACAATCCCGAAGAAAACGGACGAGACACATACGCATCCCACCTAGGCCTCAACGACTTCTCCAAAGATTCCTATATGCATGGAGAGACGATAGCTACACCCCAGACGCCCCGTTCGTCATGGCTCGGTCGTATGGTAGCAGCGGCGGTAGCAGCAGCAACTACAACTACAACTGGCCCTACCCGGAGGGAAACATTGATTCGCCGGTCGATAAGTTCATCGCATTCGTTTCGCGGTCGATTCGATCGTTAATCCGGTTCTGGAGGGAGCGCGGCCGTCGCATGACGGTGGCCTTTCTGTTGTCCACGGCGCGCCAAATACGACGGAACTTGACGTACAATCGCCTCTTCAGTATACCTCACTTGTTGGTTGGGATATGGATCATAGTGTTGCTATGGGGGGAGAGGTGGGCGTTTCATTCCCAGGTGGAGAGTTGCCATTGGAGTAATTGGGAACACTGGGTAAGACCTTTTCTTTACCTCCCTTGCACAAGGTGTATTCGTTGTCACATCATGTGTGTTGCACACCGTAGCTAACAGTTCGAAAAGTCACCTGGCGCAGAACCTCACAGAGTGGCCCTCGTCGCAGACCCCCAGCTCATCGATCCCCATTCTTACCCCGGCCGGCCATGGCCGATACAATCACTTACAATCTTGCTTACCGACAACTACCTGCGACGATCATACCGTCAGCTACAGCAGCAGCTCGACCCGGACAGCGTGTTCTTTCTCGGCGACTTGTTTGACGGCGGGAGGGAGTGGAAGACGGCGCATGGCGAGTTCAAGGACCCGGAATGGGGCCCTCATCCGAAGAGCGAGCAGAAATACCTGAAGAAATGGAACAAAAAGTACGGGGAGTTCTACTGGTTGAAAGAGTATGCGAGGTTTGGAGACATATTCTTCAACCCCTGGGTCAAGGCCGGGTCCGCACCCGGTGCCGAGCACAAGAGAAGGAAGATGATTGCGAGTTTGCCAGGAAATCACGATCTGGGATTCGGCTCCGAGATCAAGGTGCCAGTCAGGAACCGGTTCGAGACCTACTTTGGCGAGGGAAACCGGGTAGACGTGGTGGGGAACCACACGTTTGTGTCGGTCGATACGGTTTCGATGAGCGCGGCTTCGTCAGGGGAAGCCGACAGGCATGATTTGAGACCAATTTACAAGCCGACGGAGCACTTCTTGAACCAGGCCAAGTGGCTCAAGCAAAAGGCGGTGGAGAAGGAGTTACGGTTCCAACGAGGGGAGGTGCCTGAAGTGCAGTTTCAGCACAAGATCGAGGATCTGGAAAAGGCCGACTTCAAGGACAAGCCCAAGTTTGCGGACAACGCACCCGAGCTGCCTACCGTTCTGCTTACTCACGTCCCACTTTACCGACCCCCCGGAACGCCATGCGGGCCGCTCCGCGAGAAGTACCCACCCACGAAACCTCCCAAGGGCCAGACCGGCCCTGTCATCCCTGACCACCGGAACGCCATTTCCGTGTCTCGGGGGTACCAGTACCAGAACGTCCTCGACGAGCAGGCATCGGCAGACCTCGTCAAGAAAGTAGGCAATGTCGTCCACGCGTTTTCCGGTGACGACCATGATTACTGTGAGGTCAAGCACTCCGAGGCGCAGGGCAGCGTACCCGAGATCACGGTCAAGAGCATCAGCATGGCCATGGGCGTGAACAGGCCGGGTTTTTTGCTTGTGAGTTTGTGGAATCCCCTCGACGCCGAGGGCAAGCCACTGAATCCCACCAACCAACCGACGCTACAAACGCACCTGTGCATCCTCCCCAGCCAGCTATCTACTTACATCCGCTACATAACCCTCGCCATCCTTTCCATCCTCGTCCTCGCGGGTCGCGCATTCTTGGTACCGCTTCTGAAACTGAAGCCCTTCGCCCTGGAGCCTGAGCAAAACACGGGAGGCTCTTTTGGCAGTATACTCCCAGTGTTCAAGGCAAAAGTTGACGACTACGACGAGTACTCATTACCGTCTGCCGGGTTCTCCGCATCACACTCCCGAGGCGGATCTGTCAGTTCCAAATCTGGTCATAACCACCAGCACCATGGCAACGGCAGCCGGAAGGGCCACAAAGGGTCTGGAAGTGGCAAATGGGCATGGGCAGGAGGACCGGGACCAGGACGGTCGCGGGGTTCGCCGAGGATAGAGATCCGGAGCGAGAGGGAGGAAGAGATGGAGACGCTGTATAATGGGGGAAAGTGGAAGCCCGCTGCTGCTGCGTCGAAAGTAAATAAAGGGGTGGTGGGGGTTTTCACGACGGAGCTGTGGACTACGGTCTGGAGGACGCTGTGGATGGTTATTGGGTTTTTTGCCTGGTTGCAGTGGAAGGGGTGAAAGCTCCGGGCTCTTCTATCTAACTGTACCTAAGCATTTCTCGCGGTTTTTGCATAAAAGTATTCTCTATGGGCTAGGTGTTGTGTTTCCTTCGTGTTCATAAGGGTTTGCGGGTGGTACATATATGTGGTACATAAGCTTTTCGTTGTTACAAAGCTGGTGATGGTTCTTCCCTTCGAGCGTCAAGCAAATAGCCAGTGTACATATATATATATACCATGTATCAAGGGGAGAGGAAGTTAATATGGTCCGATCAGGCATGTAGAAGTGCATATGAGCGATGCTGGCTACGGAATAACAGCATCCCTCATTCCCCCTTTCTGTCTGCCTTGATTATGGAGTCTTCTGGACGAATACCACCTTCCTTGACAATATTTTCATCTCGTCTCGGTTCACTGCTTATGGCGCGCATGCAGCAAAAGGATGCCATCTTATTTCCGTAACTCGGAAACTATTCCAATCACGTCACTGAGCCGCTTGGTACATACCTTCCACGAACATGGAAGAAGGATGTGCAAACGCGAGCTGGCTGGCTGGGCTACAGGCGGGGCCTAGACTTCTATTTAGCGACCAAGAAAACGCGGGGGAACGCGACTCTGAGAGCTCTCCGAGCGCGTTTCAGTGGTTTCTTGGTCAGGGGTTTTAAGGGAAAACGAGCCAATCATTGCCCGGAAACGCGCTGAGCTGTACTTCGTATGGGGCTGGGGAATCGAGCATGACCTCAGCACTTGCACTTCCAGGGGTTGCCTGGGAGCTGAGCTGTGCAATTCGCTAGATGCGACTGGCTGGCTGGCTGAGGGAGGTGAGGTGAGGTTCCATGAGGTAGTTTCCATTGGCAGTTCCTTGTTGCGCGTGTGCCTGGTTTCTAGGACGGGACCTTGGGCGGGCGGCGTGTATCACCATCCAATCCGATTCCGAACGGGCGGGCACCTATCTGGAGCTACCCGGTACCTATTTCGAATTATCAATCTGCTTCCATGGACAATAAAAACAAATAGAATCATCCTCGGAAACGTTGATATTCAAGCCGTTCTCAACTAGTGAATGGCATCATCCATCCATCCATCCTCACAGGGCTGGCTGGGTATTCTCAAAACCCCAGCCAGACTTACGAACGAGCAAGGATTCCTGTCTTCAGACCAATTGTCTCCCCCCCCCCCCTGTAAAGGAACCCCTGCATGATGGGTAAGGTTCCAATTCAATTAAAGTGAGTGACGCCAAAAACCCGCGTCCAAGGCGCGCAAAAAGCAAGGGAAAAAAAAAAGAGTTTGGCGCGCAACTGGGGACGGGAGAGAACGAAGAAACCCAGCCCAGAAAATGGAGAACGGAAATATATCCAAGAAATGCTTGTCCAATCCAGACCAACAATTCCTACGAAGTTTGAAAGAGAGAAGATCCAAGCCCATTTCAGTTTCAGTCAGCCAGCCAACGACACTTTCGAATTCTTAGCTTGAAAAAGGAAAAAAGGGAGAGGGGACAGACGCAACGCAACGCAACGCCGAGCAAAAAACCTGGTATCTGTGCCTGTGGTTTGCCTGTATCTATCCTGTCTGGCTGCCTGTTTTAATTATCACTGCAGAGAGAGTCCGGGATTCCTCTTTCTGAAACTTTTCCAAACCCAATTCTTAAAGTGTCGTCCTGGTTTTCTCTTCTTTTTTTTCTCTTTTACATTTTTCTCTCTACTACTGCGTCTTGTCACAAACTCATCATCTCATTGGTGTTTCTCCCGAGAAAGAAACTGCATAAACTTACAACGACACCCTCGCATTTTTCATCCATCGTGGCCCGCCGTCCTCTTCTTCTCACCGCCGCCGCCACGTATTGTTTTTCCAACCACCACGTCGTTGTTTCCACCACTACTTTGATACCACTGCTGCAACAACGTCTGAAGTTTTCGACGACTATTATCACGCCTTTTTTACGACCTCTTCATCTCGCCAAAAACACCACGAGAGTTTTAACACCTACCTATCTTTCACCAGCCAAAATGTCCACCCTAAAGCGGAAAGCCATGGCCCAGGCCGGCGACGGCAACAAAAAAACCAAACAAGACGGCAACATCATGTCTTTCTTCGGTGGTGCCTCTAATAGCTCCGCAAAAGAACCCCCCACGACGCCAGAACGAAAGACCGCCGCAGCACCACTAGAGGCCGCCGGCCCCAAGTTCGACAAGGAGAAATGGGTAGCCACCCTCACAGACGAGCAGAAGAAGCTTTTGCAACTCGAAATCGACACCCTTCATGAATCCTGGCTGGTGCATCTCAAGGACGAAATCGTCTCCAAGGAGTTTTTGGACCTGAAGAGATTCCTGGAGAGGGAGTACGCTGCAAAGAAGCAGATTTTTCCTCCCAAGGAGGACATCTACAGCTGGTGCGTAGTCACCCCATTTTGATATAAGGAGAACGTGGCTAATGGAGAAAATACAGGTCAAGACACACCCCCTTCAACGCCGTGCGCGTGGTGATTTTGGGCCAAGACCCCTACCACAACGTCAACCAAGCCCACGGCCTAGCCTTCTCTGTCCGCCCGCCTACGCCTGCGCCCCCTTCTCTCAGAAACATGTACATCTGCCTAGCCAAGGACTATCCCTCCTTCACCCCTCCCCCAAACAAAGGCGGTTTACTCACCCCCTGGGCCGAGAGAGGTGTGCTTATGCTCAACGCGTGCTTGACTGTTCGTGCCCACGACGCGAATTCTCACTCGAACCACGGGTGGGAGCGGTTCACGCAAAAGGTGATTGATTTAGTGGCGACGAAACGGACCAGGGGAGTAGTCTTCATGGCCTGGGGCACCCCAGCGGGGAAAAGAGTGGTGAAAGTTGATGGGAAGAAGCATTTAGTTTTGAAAAGTGTTCACCCTTCCCCCTTGTCTGCGTCGAGGGGGTTCTTCACGTGCGGGCATTTCCGGTTGGCGAATGAGTGGTTGGAGGGCAGATACGGGGCGCAAGGGAGGGTGGACTGGGCGCTGATTGAAGGGACTAGTGTTTTTGCTGAGGACGGGACGCCGAAGCAGAAGACGCCCAAAGGAAAAGAGGAAGAGGAGGAAGAGAGGAGGCAGATCATGAATTCCCCCGTGAAGAAAGCGGTGGAGGCGGTGGTGAAAGCTACGGTTGTGGGGGTTAATTTGAATGCTGTTAACCCGGCCGCGGCTGCGGGGACTGATGTGGTGACGACGGCGAAGAGGAGGAGTACGAGGAATCAGGCGGCGAAGGAGGGGAACGGGGAGAATGTAGAGCCGGAGGATCTGGATGATCTGGATGATGAGGAGTGGGATAACCTCCTTCGGGAGCGTGGGCTCTAGACCAAACCGTTAGGCTGGGCCGGGAGGAGGGGAGAGAATGGATGGATGATATGAAGATGCTTCCGGCTCCACCTGCCCTGTTGACGAACAGGAAGTGGGAACGAAAATGGGCTCCAAACCCCCCCCCCCCCCCGGTTATAATTGGGGTTCGATATGGAGTTTCGCTATTAAGAAAATGAGTACTATGAAGGGACAGCTTAGGTTATGTAAGGGAAACGAATGGGATGGGATGGGATGGGAAGGACGGGGTGGGTAAGAGAGGGGAATGAGCGAACGTAATGACTGGAATAATGGTGAATTAACTTCTCGGGCTGCGGCTCTCTTTGTGTACACGAGTTGAGCTATATCATGTATGCCCCTTTGAACTATCAAGGATTTGAACTCGGGAATCTTGGTGTGTGCGTGCTGGTGTTTCTGTCATGGGTGGGGATCGTCGGGTAGTTTTATACCACACAATCAATGTATATGTCGATAATCCAAGTCAGCGGTTTTGCACTTACCTATGCTGCATTGGTGATGAACTACTAGGAGGCAATCATGGCTGCGCCTGCCTATGAAAACTCTTCCCATATGTCATGGCCTGGTAAACCATGACCTTCTACATCAAGACAACAATTCGAAGGTGTGTGTTTTTGCAACTTGTAATGTTGTACCTTTTCCACGGTCAGCACGTGCGTGACGCCATATCGAGTTTGTCTCATACGCAACCATAGAACTGCCAATCTCTCGAGATCTCGAAAGTGTATTGTAAGGGGTTTACATGGCTAGCTATGCCTTGACCTAGACACTTGGTCAATGAGAACCCTTTACACGGTGGCATCAGCAACCAGCGGTACCTAATAGTGTTCAGCTCAACCAGCGTAGGTAGATCCTTGAACACACCCAGGTATTCATGTCGTCCAGATCACGCCGTGACATGCATTACCATAGATCCTATCTCCTGCCCAGGTAATATAAATCATATCGAGCAAAATCACCGACTTTCGAGGCTCCATGTATGTCGCTACCCACCCTCATAGTCATTACTTCGACATGGCTAGGCCATGTCAAATATGTTATAATACGCTGTGAATAGTGATATAGCTCAACTGAAGAAAGTACCAAATCAATGAAAGATAAGCTCATGCATGAAATTGAGTCATCATCAACGAGGAGAATAATTTCTGACAGCTGCCGATCCTGTTCATGACTTGCAGTTATCATCTCGGAAACCCGGGTATAGTGCGGAAGATGAAAGGGAAGCAAGCTTCCACTGCAGTACCCTCGAACTTCTGTGACACATTCGAGATAATATTTTTCCATGAATTGTCGCACAGCAGCCTTTGATATGGTATTCCAATGCAGCAGGGCGAAAGAGTCTTGCAGACAACGGTGTACGCACTTGGTGTGGTACAAACCACTCCAGCTTGGCCAATCCCGCGACAGAGGTGGTGAGTTTCGTGGAAATGTTGAGGCTCTTTACAGCACTTTCAAACAGCGCGATGCAATAACTCGGAATACAAAGAGTAGGGTGAGTATAATCGCGGCTAGCTCCGTGATACAAAAAGGAAATGAGACGGCAGCCAATTTTCAGGAGGTGGCGGCCTTCAACTCATTAGCCACACCCGACAGGTCGGAGCAATCCTTTTAGTAGAGAGGGGCATCTCACAGTCCTCACGGACTCGATGGTCCGGCGATTGCGGAACGGGCCGGCTTCCTTCTTGATGAACGAAAAAAGGGGAAGAGATTGCCCATGTCTTTGTTTTTTCCGAAGAGAAAATGGCAATGATTGTTCCTTCTGCTGGTCACGACGGTCTCAGCCGGTCGTTTTCCCGAGTCAATGGGGAAAAGAAGAACCAGTGATAGACTTTACCAGGTCGTGATGTTGGTCCCATATCTGCTTTCTTGGTGACACGGGAATCTGGAGAAGGGACTTTCGTTTCAGTAAACGACCCATCCTCACCTCGTGAAGAAGCGAGTGATACTCGAACTGGGCGCGCGCCAGATGATGACATCACTAAACACGTTCCTGCATGCTGTCTGTGAAATCCATCAGTTGGTGGCCCGCGATGGACCAGCGAGAGAGCAGCATAGCTGGGGACACACAACGGGATTACACCGGATGGGAAGAGAGCGGGGTGTTCCGAGAGGGAAGTCAATCGCATGCTGCTGCATATTTCACAGCCTTCAAAAGGGGATGGGACCAAAAGTGTCAATGGCGATATTCCCAGACAGGAAACCGACCCATCAATTGGCGAGCTCTGATTGGCTAGGAGGCGGCGATCAAGGGGTCTTGGACTGAGAGCTGCGACAATTGCGATGTGGCCCGGGTCATGCCCGCTCCTCCGCTGGGCGGCCTGGAAGCGTGCATCAAATGGCGAACGGGTGTATGCAAGGCCGTGCGGAGAAGTTACCAGTTCAGTGGGTAGTCGTCGTGATGAGACCTCGAAAGCAGTGGATGATACCCGAGTCCACCAAGTCGTTGTGGGATTCAGGGTCAAAGATCCACATATATCACCAGCAGGATGCTGTGCAGCATTTGAGGTTCTCCTGGTGGGTTTCGAAGAGGCAAGGACACCGATGGGCGTGGTTGGTGGTGTCGTCGTCTGACGTCTTGCAGCAACGATTTTAGTGCAAAAGATTTAAAGAGCATGCAGGTCCAGGGTTCCAAGCATTCATGCAGACAAGCTCCGCACCCACACCTTGGATCACCAACCATAATCCGACGTCAAATCGCAGCCCAGGGGTAATATCAGCGGAATAGGTACGAGATACTGCCATCGAAAAAGTCGAGAGGTCGGCTCCGTCGGAAGGATGCCAATTAGGAAAAATCGGTCAATTCCCAAAGCAGTCGCCAGCCGTGTCTCAGTGCAATGCGTTCAAGGCTGGTTGGTTGCTCAGAAGCCGCATGTCGGCGATCGCACTATCTCCCCGAGGAGGGGAAGGCGTTGATGTTGACAACGCAGCTTTGCAGATGGAGGGAGCTTTATTGACCTCCGCATCTGGTTTTGAGCGTACTTAATATGGTCAGGTTGGAGAAGGCCATCACCGCCATGCCAGCTCATCAGCAGGCTGAGGAGCAGGTTCTCGAAGCAGGTTGGTCAATCGCCGCCCAATGGAAGAGGGTTGATCGACTGTGCTGGACGCTGAACCAGGATCTTGGTTGTGATGGGTCTAGACGGGATGCGTTGGCACTGACCTGATCATGCATGCGGATGCATAGGCGTGGGATTTCACAGAAATCTCGTGAAGAGATGTAGAGGTTGGACGAGATGGGATGGTTGTCTGTCACATCTAAAGTATGTCCGCAACCTGAAAACAATACGAAGGGGAAAAGCAAGATGCTATCTCTGTGACCATTCGGTGGTGAGTGAAGAGGGTCGGGAGTACTTTGTATCTAGATGGGGATGCGGGTTTGCGAGATTAGTGCTGCAGTTCGGTTGTATAGATGCCGGCAGGTTACAGCAACAAGTGCCGTGAGGTACCAATGGCTGAACTCCGAAGAAGTACTTGTAGAGTATTACAGGCACAAGCGCGGGGTGAAAGGCGATTTTTGAATGAGAAGTCCTCGATGGCATCGACAACCGCGATTCAGCATCCGCTTCTGGGGGCAAGAGACAGTCTTTAAGGGCGATAGGTATTGTCTAAGTCTTCTGTGGAAGCGTTCTCGCAGGGGCTGACCATCCTCGAAGAGCCAGCTTCGTCCAGTCGTGGATCTCGTGGAGTCAAAACTTGAAACGAGGGACAAAAATCAAAACCCGAAATCACGGAGACACAAGCCAGCAGGCAGGTTCCCTGAAATTCCCTTCTTCCATTCACCCACACTCACCACTCCCACAACCTCCATCACCCCACATCATTTAGGAACGTCAGGCAGTAGCGATTCAGCCCAGCCCCCAATCCCGAGCCTAAGATCCATGAATGACCGTCCCCGGACGCATCTCAAGTTCAAAACCGTAAAACCTGCCATCTCACCCCACCAAGATACCAAGATACCTACCTACCAACTTTTGAACTTGTTGCTGCCGCCGTCCTTGAGCATTGCGGCGTTGGCAGTGGCCTGTACCTAGTTGGAGTGCAGTGCCCGATAGATAACCAGTGGTTTTGCCTTCTGGGAGAGGAAAATCGCGTCAGCTTTGCTTCACAGAACCGGTTCCCCACAGAGCCCGTTCATCCTCTTCTTCGCCCCCAGGAACAGCCCTTCATCTTAATAAAAAGAGACTGAGGACCCGAATGTGTGCTTCTGTTCCTGAATGGGCTGCATCAAATCGTTAGCATCCGCAGGTCGACACAGAGACTAGTCCTAATTCAGCTTGTCAACCAAGACACCCCAGGTAGCTTTTCGCGCCAAGTCCCACCCAAACGCTACTTTTGATCTTCGAATTGGAGGTGCTCCCACGCGCCCTCCCGGCCCAGTGAAGCAATTTCCTGGGGCCTTGACTTGGACCAGCAGACCACCGCCATCGCAAGAAAAGCCCCAAAAGCTCACCCCTGAAGAACTCGACGGCTCCCACTCATCTTGGGATCATCACCAGTTTTCCACTTCCTTTTCCTACTCTTACCGGATTTCCCGCCTTTCTCAGCATTCGTTTTGACCTCTTCTTCGATACCCTCTCTTTCTCACATATCGGATTACCGTCTTCCCGGATTTGATCACCAACGGCGGCGAGCGAGACTCCTCCCCCCACCGAATCGAGCTACCACCCCCGGGCGCCAAATTACAGTAGGGTGCTGCACTTCAGCTTGCCGGCCAAAATATTTTTTTTTTTTTTTCGTCTTCTTCGGGGGATTGCTACTGCGCAACAACATAATTACACGTCCGCCCCACCACCAACCGTGGACGTGCTTCCTCTTCCCTCTTCTTGTCTCAACCAACCCCCGTCGCAATTGAATGTTTAGACTTTTTGAGCTTCACAAGTCCAAGACAAGCCGCTGGGCCAAAATGCCGGGTCTCTTCTCCCGCCTGAAGGGCAAGGATAGCAAGAAAAAGAAGCAGCTCGACCTCACCGACCAATTGCCCCAAAAGCCACGATGGGACGATGCTTGGACACGCAAGACAATTGAGCCGGAGGAGGTCGTGGAATTGATTCGGTATTCCACAGAAGAACTCAAGGCGCGAGGTATGACATCAATTTTGGCTTCTGCTGCGCCCGTCCTCCACATCAAAGTGGCTCCTTCAGCGGCCCCCCTCCCCGTGCCACAGCGAGCATCAGCTAACCGCTAGCTTGCAGCTCTCGATCTTCCCTTCTTACTACTTCCTTTCCGACCTACCTCCGACCCCAGCGCAGTTCGCACCTTTGTACGACACTTCTTCGACGGCAAGGATGGTGCTGGTCTTTCTCAACCTCTCCACGGTGAGGCGTTGGCCCAGGAGCTGCGGATGACAGAACCAATGGTATGATATTGAGCTAATCGAGGAGGCGATATGATGTTGAGTTCATGCGCTGATTGCGGTACAGGTCATTTCCGGGGTGATCAAATGGTGCTGGAGCAGACTTCAAGGCGGTGTGGTGGGCTGGGACTCGTACGAGCTCTTCAAGGTTGGAGAACAAGGTACGTCTGGTGTTACAAGATGTAAGACACCGGAGAGAAGAAGTTTCTAACATGGTATTGCAGATTCAAACATGGCCAGAGATTCGTTCAAGACCTTCATCCCACTCAGCGTTGACAACAAGGCGCGATCTCAGATCATTTTCTACTTCTTCGACCTTCTTTCGGCAGTTGCTGCCCATGGAAAGACGAACGGGTTCGGTGGACGCAAGCTCTCACGGATGGCTGCATGGTGGGCATTTGAACAGCCCGAAAGCACCAATGGATTTGAAGGAGCCTACAAGGCATGGCTCAGGTATGTCACCACCCATGTAGTGCCCTGTTGCAGACGCGTGGTACTGACGGAGACTTGCAGCGCGGCTGATGCCACGAGCCACCTGTTCTTTGCGTATCTCCGATCACTGGCGCCTGAGCCGGTACTGGGCGCCATTTCATTATTGCCCATGTCACTGCAGAAACTGCTCCAGGAGACCGAATACCCACCACAGCGGCCGCAGCTCATGCAGACTTCGACGCACAGGGTTGCAATGATTGTCGACACAGTATCTCCGACGCCATTCGCCCTGCTACGACGAGCTAACCACTTCCAGTACCGCGATGACGACAGGGCTTTGAAAGAGTGGTCCGAATACGAAGATCCCATCCAGGCTCTTACTGAAGAATGTCGCAGGGTTCTTAGAGCAATCTCTGCTGCAAACCAGTCGCAGGCTGTTTCTAGCTCGAAGCACTCAACGAGTCTCCGTGACGCCTCGTGGTCTCGATTTGAGGATATTGGTTTCGCAAGCGCTCTTGAGGAGGAGGATGAGATGGACGATTCTCTTGCCGTAAAACGGCAGCAGCAGAGGCTAAGGAACACGCCTGCATCTGGAACTGATCTTGGACGCCCAACTACACCTTCTTGGGCAGATTTCCTCTCTTCCGGATTTGTTGATGAGAAGAATGCATCAAGTCACTTGCTGCCCCCCGACAAAGTGCTCCCGCCGATCGAGACCAACGTTCGACAGCGCAGCTCCCAGTCTCACAAGCCGAGACTGGAGAATGAGAACTTCCTTGAGCCTGGCGAGCTCGCAAGTATCGTTCGATTTGACCTTGACGACGCTTTCTGGTGGGTGTGGCTGACCAGTTTGGCCCCTGAAGAAACCCCAGAAAGGAAGGCCACTTTCGGACGCTGCGCCGTTATCGAAACCATTATTCGGGGTGGTCGCTGGCTAGTAATGGAGGAGATTGTCAAAGGCGCAGCTCCTGATCCCGCAGATGGCGCCTACATCGCGGAGAAGAAGGGCTTCTTCAGCTGGACTCGTCGTGGAAAGGGGACGAGTGGGCTCAATAGGAGCAAGTCGACTGCTGGTAAACATGCTCTCGAAAAGTCCAATGGGTACCTCAAGCCAAGCTCAACCATGGGATTCGGCAGCAAGACGAGTATTGGACCAGATCAGCAGGCCAAGATTCAGGCCGCTGCTCTTCAGCTCCAGATGCAAGAAAGACAAAAGGCCCAGCCAGCTCCGGAAAGACGTGGACGGAATGACTTTGAGGTAATGGCTGAGAAGACCAACAGTGTATTGACTCTTCAATCAAGCATCCTGAGCGAAGCTTCCCCGGCCGTTAAGTGGGCCAACAAGTACGATAAGGAAACTATTAAGAGTGCGTACCTGGCAGACAACAACGCCGGACGTGGTGGCGCCACGCCCTCGTACACCAATGGAAGTGCAGCCCCGTCCACCAACGGGCACGACTCTCCTCCAGAGTTGCCCCCGAAAACGACGCCCCCCCCCCAGGCCGCAAAACCGAGCTCCCCTCCTCAACCGACTCCAGTTACCGCACCTGTACCGGCGCCGCCCAAAGAGAGTCCGCGGTCTGAGACGCCAACACCGGTAGCAGCAGTGCCAACCGAGAAGCAGCTGGAAGCCCCCCTGGATATTCACCCAGCTGAGCGTATCTCGGATGCGGGCCGCAGCACTCCCCTGCCGCCACCAAAGCAGAGTGTCGAGGTGTCGCGCGAGCATATGGTCTCCCCAGAGCCAGAAAGCCCCGAGAGGAGGCAAAACAAGCTTCAGAAGGAGTTGACCAAGAGCCCCACTGCTCAGAGCGGTGGCTTCAGAAAGTTGTTCGGTCGTGGAAGACGAGGGTCAAAGATCCCCGATGGTGCTCCTGAGCAAGTCAACGCATTCATTGCCGCTGACAATGCGTTCCGCGCTGCCCAGGAACGCAACCCTGTACCAGCCCCGGCGCCGCCTGTCGTTCCTAATAAGATCCACAAGAAGGAAGTGCCTCCACCTGCTGCTCCCAAGGCTGAGCCGGTTGTTGTGCCGCCTCCTCAGGCACGCAAGGCCGTTCCAGCTCCAGCTCCGACTCCGGCTTCGGCTCCGGTTCCGGCTCATGTCGCTGCTCCGGTGGCAGCCAGTACGCCTGAGCCCACTTACGAGCCCTCAACCCAGGAGGAGATCTCGCGTGTTAACACGCGAGATGCCGCAGCGGCAAACGAGGAGTTCTCGCGGTTTGACCAAGGTCCTCTTCTTGACCAGCCGGCCTTCATCCCGGATGATGGAGATGACGACGTCGAGGACGCAGTGCCCCCACCTATCGCTCGACATTCTTCTCGCTCCCCCCTCCCATCACCCGCGTCGCCTCCCCCAAAGAAGGATGAGCCTGTCTCTCCTGTCTCTCCCTCGGCACCGGCTCCCAAGCCGGTTGATCCGATGGATCGCTGGGCACAGATCCGTAAGAATGCTGCTGAGCGCGCTGCTCAGCGTCAACCAGCTCCACCTGTTTCCCCAGAACTGCGCAAACCTCCTGGATTCGCAAGGCATCTGGATGATGGCGACACCAGTGGAGAAGAGAGTAAGTCGAGACCGTATATCCATAGACTTCAAGCCCGTTTCATGCTAACATCAATCTCTTTTGTAGCAATCGAGTCTCGTGTTGCCCGCATCAAGGCCAGAGTCGCAGAGCTGACGGGTGGTGCCGAGGGGATGGGACCCGGTTCCCGAACTCCTCCCCCGCCCATCCGTCGTTAGAAACGATGTGGCTGCGTTCACGTAATACCTCTTTGTCGTCCTCGGAAAATCACTCTCGAATGACAGCAACCAAAGACTGAACCCACCACCACCAAACCAATACTGAACAACAGCATCTTATTCTTAATTCGTACATCTGCACGATCGGATTCTTCTTTTTTTTTTTTTTTTTTTTTTTTTTTTTTTTTTACTGCGCCTTCTCGGGCCCTCGATTACATCCACAAGGAGACACGAGACATCTCTCCAAGCAACAAGAACAACGGCCACAACAACCACCCGTAATATACCGTCGAGTTTTCTACCTCGCCTACCTTGTTAATACTTCTATTGCGTCGGATCTTTTTGAAAGGAGGAAGGGGCCGAGAGAGAAATTACTTTATTTGCTACTGGCCTTTTATTTTCCCCGAAACAATTTGCTTCTTTCTTGTCTCTTGAAGCCTTTTTGATAATCTTTCTTGGCTCTCCCCCGATGATACCACTCTAGAAAAGTTTTTATGCGGGTTAGTCTTAGTAGCAGCGCATCCTCGATGCAAAATGTCATACAAACACATACACAACGCACACACCTTTCTCGCGTGTCTAATATATATTCAGTTGGATACCTACTTACTTGCCTCGATTGAATCGTCACGCATACAAATACACCTCACAAACGCCTCTCTTCTGGTATAGTTCGTCTTCTGATCACTTGGTTTGAGACAACTTTGCATGAGCACCTTATCTACGCATTTGTTCGGCTCTTGGTACCGTTTTTCTATAAGGTGTGTCAGGATATAACGGGTGATACTTTGTCCAGAGGCCTATCTCCTATTACTACCACCACCGCCACATACAAACTGGAGTTCCATGGCGGGAGGCATACAGCTTCCACAGCAACAATCACTTGCTTACCTAGTGCCTTCTGATCGAAATTGCCTTAGAAATTCCCTTTATGCTCTACCGGCAGATGATCTGTTTGTGGATCGGTCACAAAGTCATTGATCGGCGGCCAGGAGAAGAAGTATTTTCTAGAGGCCTTGGAAAGGGTTCGTTCCGTGAGTCAAGAAACATCTGAAGTTTACGTTTTTATATATCTTTCACACAAAAACAAGATGGTATAAAGTTACAAAGTTTTAGGCTTTCAGCAAAGGAAATAAGAAATATATAAAGATATAAAACCCCAGCCCAAATTTTGATATTATACCCGCTTATGGCATATTCCATCCTCTATTTTTTGGAAGGAGAAGTAGCAAACTCCAGCTTGATATTGCCAATGACCCAGGCGCCGACAAAGACGGCTACGAGGCTGCCAAAGATGATCACGGGCTTGCGCAGGGCGGCACTCAGGGGGTAATCGTACGAGACGATCAGCTCGCGGTCCCTGAAGTCGTCAACCAAGTTGCGGGCCTTGATGACGAGAGCGGTACGCCCGATGGTGTCCAGGAAAGTCTTGTGAATCACGACGTCGGCGCTGGTGATGGATTGGCTGGGGATTGACGTGGTGTACTTGACGTTTCTGAAACAGGGGGTTAGTAAAAAAGTAAAAGTGAAGGCAGTGACGAGCTGAGGAGATAAAACTTACTCAGCACCCTCGGGAAGAATAACGCGGAGCTCAACCTGCTCGTACTCGACGCCCTCAGGCTGCTTAGGGCCCTCGAGGAAGGGGACGTTGAGGACATAACCGCCGGCGGCCGTCTTGCGGAGGAAGTTCTTGGCGTCCGAGTTCCAGCCGATGGTGAAGGGGTACTTCCACCCACCAAACAAGGGGTAGCGGGGCTTGATGTCGAGCAAAGCCTCCTTGTCGTTAGCACGGAACTTGGAGGTCGAGACGTTGCCGATCACGTCGGTGTAATACGGGTCGGCGCTGCCTGGGCGGAGGGGGAACCTGAGCTCCTTGAGGGCGTGGGTGGGGGCCTTGTAATATTGCGCCTGTTGCCACTTGACGCGGTTGAAGAGCGAGGAAAGGTTGGCGCCGAGGTGGTAGAGGGTGAAGCGGTCCTCGAAGGCAACGTTGCCACCCCAGTGGCTGACCTCGATGTCGCGCTCCAGACGGGACATGTGGGTCACGGGCTTGTTGAACTCGAAACGAACGGTGATGGGCTCATACGCGCCCGCGGGCTTCTCGTCAAAGGGGCCATAAGTGAGCTTGGTGCCCTGCTTCTGGGGGAATTCCTTGACATCGCCGGTACCGGGGAGCTTGGTGTAGTCGGGGATGTTGGCGGACGAGAACTTGACTTCGGTCTTTTGCTTGAGGGTCGTGTAGACGGAGGGGACGTAGGCTGAGAAGGTGTAGGTGAGGAATTGGGCCTCTTCTTGCTTGATGGCGGCGGGGAGGGGAGAGTAGGCCTTGAGAAGGTAGTAGTTGATGCCCAGGGTCTGCGAGGCGCCAGGGGCGAGGGGCTTCGGGAGCTTGATGCGGAGGTATTGGATGTCACTATCGGTACAAGTAACGAGGTTAGACCGCGATGGAATGATCAGCGAGAGCAAGACATAGGTTCGCGGACAAACCTTTCCGGGTTCAACTCGACAACCTCGGCAGTGAATGGTGCGCCGCTGGTATCCTTGCGATCCTTGACCTCAACTCCACCGAGCCGTGATATTTGGTCGGCCGTGAAAGGGAGGTAGTATGCATCTTGGGCCTTCTTTGCGATGTTCTCGATCGCAACATTGATCGTCTCCTTGACGTAGTTCTTCTCGAGCGAAACGATATGCACGAGATTGGTGTTCTTGAAGACCGGGCCAGGCTTGAACGCGGTTGATAGTATCGTTTGGGAGCTGCCCTTGTCTGAGCTGCTGTCCGCCGATGCTAGCGAAAGCAGCGAGAGGACAGCAGAGAAGACTGCTGACGTCTTCATTTTGAAAGATACGGAAATCTAGATTGGGCGAGACTCTCTCCTCATGAAAATCGCATGTGTGACTCGCCAATTGAATCGAAAAGGGGTATCACAATTGGGGGAGTGCTCGTCGTCTCAATGCACCCTTCTGAAGCAGCAACAGCAAGCTGGAGAGCATCACCGTGGCCTTCTGCCAAAGAGCTGTCTCCAAAAAGCTTACGTTGCTGAAACACCCCTGTCGGTACTGCAAGGATAGACCCACATTTGATTGGCTCCCGTTTTCTGGGAAAACTTCGGAGGAATTAGCGCTGTTCTCCCCGGTACCTGAACTTACAGATATTCATACCTCTCCAATTTCAGTTCACAACTCCCAACTCACTCATAACAGTGCAGTTCTGCCAACCCGCATATATCTCTACTCACTCATCGAATCATGTATGAAGACGCGAACATATACCACCAACCACATATAACATCACTTGATTCGCTCTGCTAATGAAGCACGCATGAAATCGCCACCACCTATACAACACTCCCCATCGCAGATCCCGTCGCGCATAGAACAGCAACAATGCATTATGATCATCTTAACAATCTCCAACAAATCGTCAATCCATTGTTGATACAATACGAATATTCCAGAAACCCTGATCCCCTCCACCCCTCTTCATCTCCCTCGCTTCCTCCCTGCAGAATTATCTCACGATCAACATTCCAGTCGTTTTCCACTACACTGTGTTGGTCATGCGTCCCGTCTTTTCTTCCCCTAGGTCCGAGACATACACCTATATCAAGGACCCTTTATAACCCCCCTTCCTTCATTGACGCTATCACCATACGCAGTAAGCCCCCGTGTTTGCGTGCTGGACACTACCCCATACCCCATCCCCCATACCCCGCCATAGTATAGTCCTATCCCATCGCTTCGGGCCCGAGAAATCATACTGTCGCGACGCCATCGGGATAAGGACCCAGGCGAAGAAGGGGGGGGGGGGGGACAAATGCCGTAGCGAGCTGAATGACTTTCACTCTTTTCAGCTCAACGCTTTCCCCTTTTCCGAATCTCTGAGCAAGATAAGTTAAGCGAGCATGTCAGGGACGGATGCTCCAGCTATACTTTGTAGTGTATTCGTAACCTGTGGCCTCTCTGGGATCCCGTGTGCCCAGCCAATTAATATACAACACTGCCAATACACACGGCATTGTCTCTAAACCGCAACTTATTTTTATCAGCTACACTACCACCACTTCCACTTTCAACTACCACATCCAACTACCAGTGCCGAATTCCATTGCCAGTAGTTTGGTCTGGAATAGAAAACTTCCCGCAAGGTAGGGATGGGAATACCACAAACTATTGGCTTGACAGAGCGCCGGGTCCGGGTGATCGGATGAGGATGTACTGGCGACAAAGGTTGAAAAACGTTGGCAACAAGTTTGCACCCCCCTTGGTTGGAAAAGGTTCAACACTTTTGTTCTCATCTTGGTACACGGATATAGAGTTGTCTTGTATTTGATCCAAACCCGCATTATAGGGGTTCGGTGGGTATCAATGTAGTTCTGGTTATCTGCATCTGCGGGTGGGTGTGTTCTGCATGGTGGGCGTGTAGGTGATTCGACGGTTTTGCCAAAACAAAACAAAAAGCACTTTGGTCCATTTCCTTCCGCTTTCCAAAGTCCCTTGGAAGGGTTTCTTCAGTCAGGCTTTGATATTCCCTCTTCAATCGTCCACCGTTCGCTCTCCCTCATAAAGAAATCGATACCAGGTAATCTATTCCTGCTTCTCGGTGGTGGTTCTCTGTACGAAATCCGCAATGGCTTCAAAATAGCCCTCCTCGATGACGCTAGAGTTGTGATCTCCGCCGGGCAGAGGTTTCCAAATCTTGACCGGGGCCTTAGACAGGTCATGTAGGCGCTTCATGTGAATGGGTCTACGGTTATTAGCATCTGGATTCAGGAACAAAGAGTCAAAAGGGAACCTACGGCACAATCTCATCCTGCAACCCGCTCAGAAACAACGTTGGCACGTTGATGCTCGGAATCAAGCTGTCGCTCGCCCATACTTGGTGACAGAGATACGCCAGGTACTTAGCTGGCGGCATAATGCTCGGGATCAGCTTCCGCATGCTGAGGAAGGTATTCTCTAGAATCAAGCCAGTGATGTCTCCCCGTCCCTGGTTCTTAGCCACCAGCTTGACCGCTACAGCACCGCCGAGGCTCTGCCCGTAGACGATTATCTTATGACCACGCGTCTCAGCACGATCTTTCAAGTAGTCGAGGGCGGTTTGGGCGTCCAGGTTCAGTCCGCTTTCATCAGGAGAGCCGGTCGAGATGCCATAACCGCGATACTCGAGCATGAAGACGTTGCAGCCGGTTCTAGCGATCAGCATGCGGGCGATGGGCAGGCGGTGACCGATATTTCCAGCATTGCCGTGGAACATGAGCACTGTCACCTTCGAGTTGGGCCCGCCACGGGGCCCTCGGATGTAGAAAGCCGAGAGCTTCTCGCCGTCGTTTGTGGGGATGATGAGTTCTTCATAGTCTTTGAAGTCGTATTGGCTTGGCCGGGGGACGTCGGTTCGGGCGTTGGCCGGGATATGGGAAGGGTAGATGAGGGCTCTAAGTTGGGAGGACATGTGGTTCGTCAACAATGAACTGGAGGATAAATCGGGAAGGGAGCTTGGCATACTTTTGTTTGAAGTAGAGAAGACCGGTTAATACGGCAGCAAGCCCCTAAGAGGACAGAAGAAACACATGTTAGCCATTGAGGTTCTCCAACTTGGAAAACCCGAAGAAGCTATAATTCCACACTTGCCCCCTGAACCAGTCGGCGTGGCTGGCGGTGCAGCCATTCAGGCACTGGGGAGAGGCAGGAGTGTCGGTTCATACAGTAGAAGCTATGGCCGGCAGGCGCATGTAGCCCGCGACGCCGCTCATTAATGAGACAGTCTGCTGCAGAAAAGAATTGCTGGCAGACGGCTCCGAGGAAGACGTCGACATGATGTCCAGATCAAACGGACGGGATTACGGAGAGGTAAGGTAGTCGAGCTGTGACGCTGTCGGATGCCGGCCGTGCCACGACTGACTGACAGGCTACTATGAAGGAGTGGATTGGTCTGTAATAGGATTACGCAGGGATCTGCCCTTGATTTCTGCCCAGCAAACGATCCAAGACGCCAAACTGCAGCAGGGGACCTGACAAGTGGTGCGGCTCGTGTTTGTGTGGAAAGGGAAGCATAGGGCATTCGAAGCAAGCCAAAGCTCCTGAGATGAGGGTCAGATCTGGCGTGGGGACGCAGCAGCAGCAGCGTGACAGGGGCTCAAATTGAGACAATGTTGAATTTCGAATGGATCCAAACAACTGGGGCAAACGGACTGCTCGGTTTTATTACCGTAGTTTTTGTTGAAGGATTCGCTGCAAGGGAGAAAGGGAAAGTTCAAAGAGGGAATTTCTAATGCAGGTCGAAATGTTTTGCTGGCACGATCGTATGCAAGGCAGCATGATGTAATTAATCACAACCCAACGCTTCACCCCAACCAAGCAGATCTGCCGCTCACTGCCGTCGGCAGAGCTCCGACTTTTCGCTGGGAATTCCTGGCTGGCGGCCTTTTGACACTTGGGAGCTGTTGTGGATCACCCCCGTCACCACCCCCGGGCCTTTAGGCCAGACCGAACAGGCCAGGTCTGCGTTAGTGGCCCGTCTTGCCCGTTCCGTCGGGGCCGTTTACATATCTCCAGCTCTTCAATCCCCTGGTGAATGTTTGCCAGGTCGATAGCGTTGGCCTGGCTTGTTCTCCCGTGCTTCCATTTTCATCTGAACTTTTCGAGTTTATGCGCAAAAGGTCGTGTGTGAAGTAGGTATCATCGTCGAGGGGGGCTCTCAGCTCCTTATCGATTAGCGACTGTAACCCAGTTCGCTATCACTGTGACCAGGGGGGCGTGCACACGTTCGGAGCATATCTTGGGCAGATCAATCATCAGACTCAGATCCGTCCATGTCTCTCTCCACAGCCCAGACTTGACTAGCACTTGCGGAAATCAAGAAAATGAGCTGGTGATGCGGTTTGCACCAAAGCCAACACCGGACAAACAGAGCAATTCCTGAATTCGTCTCGTATCTTGATAGCCCGACCGAAAAGGAGCAAGATAAAGCAGATAGTCGCGCGCGACACGGACCACCAGGATTGGATTGTGCCGCTGTTCATACAACTCGGCTGTGATTCAGCCTGCTTTCACTGGCTTTCTTTCCATTTCTGGTTCTCTCAATGCACTTTGACCCCCAAAGCAGAGTGATGGATTGACCCAGTTGGCTGGAAGCCGTCGCGCCAGCTCTGAAACAGGAGACAAAGGATAAAGGGGCAACCTGGAAGCAAGTGAACCACATACCCCATCATCGTATGTGTACAGAAATGGCAAGCTGCTACTGCGAACCTGTTTGCAAGAAATAGCTCTATATACAATGTAAAGCAGGTACATTGCCTTTCCAGACGATTTCCCAGACGAATTGACTCTCCATACGACATTAGAAGCTGTCGACAAATCCAATTCGTCCCAATTGATCTTCAACACAATCGCATTGACGAATGGTTGATCGGGTTCCTGAGCTCGCGGGGGGGGGGGGGGGGGGGGGGGGGGGGGGGGGGGGGGGGGGGGGGGGGGGGGGGGGGGGGGGGGGGGGGGGGGGGGGGGGGGGGGGGGGGGG